>WMED01022576.1:0-11638 GCA_019650415.1 Pipa parva | reverse complement strand
GCTCATAATACCATTTGCGAAGTGAGCCGAACCCTTCGGAGCTCACTTCGCTGCATGGTGAATGCCCCCCCAGATCTGTAACTTGCATTGAAGGAGCGCTCACTCACATGGGAGTTCTCCTTCCCTGACATATGCGCCCTCCTGCCCCAGCACAGGCATGAATGATGACGTTACTCATCAGCTCCGGCACTTCGGGTAATGGCGCTGGTAGTGACATCAACTTTTTGGCAGTGCCAAAAAAGGTTCTCCACCACTGCTATAGCCTGCGAGATTTTGCAGCTCTGTTGCTTTCTGCATAGCTCTCCCATTACACTTCTCTAATCTTGTGTGTAATATGTGTACCTACACCCAATAAAGGGTATTACAGCACAGCTGCCTTTGTGCCTGTTCCCTTATTTTTTAATTCTATTGTGGATCGCTTCTCTAATAGCCATGGGTCTCAGCAGATCATGGCATATCCCAAGCACAGCACACTTTACACACCCCTAACACTGCTGCACAGCGCATAAAGCTCCCGTGACTTCTTGTGCAGCCAACCAACATACACATTTGGATCAAATTCGTTCAAAGTTTTTTTACATTTGGTAAAAAGTGAATGAAATCTTAAGCGTGAGTCAATGCCCCACCCCCCACCTCCCACCTGCTGCAGCGGTGCTGTGCACATGAGTGGCAGCAGATTAGGTTCATGTAACAGTGCAGGAGAGTGCTGGGAGGAGCTAAGGCCCAAGGTGACTCCTTCACATTGGAAAGATGGGGCTTCGCGGCCGCCTGCTGCTTTCCGGGGTGTCGCTGGCTGTGGGGGCTGCGCTGGGAGCTGGGTTAACGCTCAGGGAACTGCAAGGAGAGTCAGGTGCAGGTAGGGGCTTGTTTATCCCAGACTTACAAGCCTCGACCCAACTGGCCCCCGCGACTGGACTGACTCGGTTTGGTCTCCCTGGGCTAAGCCAGCTAAAGAGCCGCGATTCCCACGTGCTGAGCTATGATCCCCGACTCCGGGGTCCGGCCTGGGTGCTGGAACACCTCACCCCTGAAAGGCTGCAGGGGAGCGCAGATCGCCGGTATAGCGAGTTCCAGGAGGATGTGTCGGTGCATCCGTATCACAGAGCGACCAACTCCGACTTTCAGGGTAGCGGATTTGACAGGGGCCATTTGGCAGCAGCAGCAAATCACAAGTGGAGCCAAAAGGCCATGGATGAGACCTTTCTACTGAGCAACGTGTACCCTCAGGTTTGACAGTGAGCCTGCTCTCATGTGTGGGAGCATGAGTGAGACAAAACCAGCCTAGCAGGGCAGGCAGGGAAATGCATAGGAACAAGTCGCTGCCCTTGGACATGGCAGAATCCACTATGGTTGTGCTAATAGTTTTTTCCAAATCTTTACATTTGGTCCCCAGGCCTTGCAGTAAGAGGCATACATTAGGCAAGCGTGCCGTGCATGGTTGAGTTTTGCCAATGATGTTATTGGAACAAGAAGCCGCAGGGAAGCATTGGTTCACACAAAGAATATAGTTGGACTTTTACATAAAAATACCTACCCGAGTTCCCACTGAGGGGGTAATTCATCAAGCAGCGAAGTGAGCTACGATCCGTTCGGCTCACTTCGCTAATGCGCATGCTGATGTCCGCGTACAGGATATCAGCATGCGCATACTACTATTAGCGAAGTGAGCCGAACGGATCGTAGCCCACTTCGCTGCTTGATGAATTACCCCCTAAATCATCAGTCCTGTTAACACATTGCTTTAACATTTAAAAAAAAAAAATGTTCTTACCAAATGCTGACATTTTATAGTACAGTCTTATATTGCAGGCGAATACCAACACTTTTTGGGGGTTATTGACAAAAGTGAGAATTTGACGGTCAAATTCTCAAACAGTGGATTCTCATAGCATATCTGCAGCCACGACAATTTTAAATTCGCGACTGCCACAATATTCCCATAGTAAAGTCACAACCGCTACAGTATCCCCATAATGAGGGCACAACTGCGACAGCAGCAGTCTATTGCGACCGTTTTTAGCTAGTGAATTCACACCTTTACACAACAATGTAGACTTTAGCCAATAACATAATTTATGTTATTCTTTCTAATAGAATCCTCATATGAACCAAAAGGCCTGGAACAATCTGGAGAAGTATTGCCGCAATTTGGTAAAGAAACATAAGAATGTTTATGTGTGCACTGGACCTCTCTTCTTACCTAGGTAAGACACAAAGCTGTCTCTCAGAAGTGAGAATATTTTTTTAGCCTGACTCAGGTATCCTTGTGCAGTTTCTCCTTTCTGCATCTTGCAGCTTTACTCTGAATGTTCTTTTGGATTGATCTTTAGATGATGGAAACATAATTAGATTTCAATCATTTGTAAATGTAGGTGTACCATTGAACTGGTGGAGTAATCTATAATCCCCTTAAAACAGAAGCACTTTTCCTGTCTGCCTGTCCAGTCCATTGCTCTGTGCTGTATTGCTGAGTCAAGGCATAAAGCTGGGAATTGAAGAATCAGACAGGAAGAGTGCGGTTTTGGCTCCAAAACTGTTCAGTTAGTTCTAGCTTAGCAATGCGTCATTAGGCTACACTAGTGATCGGCAGCTTTCAACAGGAGGGAGCCATTTTGGCGAATAATTTCTGTGGTGCCGCAAAGGGGGAGGAGTGCATGCTCCCAATCACATGACCTCCCAACGTCCAATCAGAAGAAGTGTTGGAGGTCATTGGCGGGGCTATGGAGATGGGCTGCGAGCCACAACACGGCAGCTGAAGAACCACATTTTGCCAACCACTAGGCTACACTTACTACAAATGGTGAAAGGAAATCACAAATAATATATTTAAAAAAACTGCTTTGTGATTCTTAAGCTGCTGCCGAGACAAGTTGAGTATAAGTTATACATTTTATTGGCCAACTGAATAGATCTGTTAAGTTAGCCAATTAAAAGTATCACCTATAACAGGGGTAGGCAAACTGTGGCTCCTCAGCTGCCCTGTTATGGCTCTGTGCGCATCCCTCTTGCCCCACCCATGACCTCAAATCCTTTTTCTGATAGGACGTTGACTGGTCATGTGATTGGGAGCGTGTGCTCCTCCCCCTTTGTGGCTCCATTAAAAAAAATTTCTCCAGTGTAGGAGGGAACTAAATGGCTCCGTCCTGTGCAAAATTTGCCGACCACTGACTTATAATCAACTTGTCTCTGCTTATATGTATGGCTAACACAGTGCTACACTCCACTTTAGCTGCTGCCCTTACAGATACAATTTTATTTTTCCAGGATGATATGATACATGTATGCTGCTACATAGCAGTCCACTTTATTGGGGGAAGAGTATGCTCACAAACAAGCAGTAGCTTGGGAGACAGGTGGGGGAGGAGCTTAACTTGCAAAATGTATATTATGTAGTGTCTGCCCTTTCTGACATGTGAAGACTGTTATCTGGAGGTAGGTAAGTTAAAATTCCAGTTGGGTCTAGGTAATTAGTCTATTGTAAGTTAGTCAAATATATATATAATTATCTGTATTTAAATACATACAATACAAACTCAGGTCAGTAAATTGCAGGGGTAATGCATTAGTACAGCAAAATTCCAGTGCCTTTCTCACTAAAAAAAAACTCTTATTATTGGGAGAAAGAAGCTTGAGTACGAATGCAGATCAATAAGGCTGGGAGTGCCATTGGATTGGTGCACTTTTTTTAAGGTTTAAGTGTAAGTAAAGTTATGGACAAAACTATACATATATTTTACATTTATAAAGTATAAACCTAAACTTAAACATTAAAATATAAAAATGATTTTGGGATCTAGAATTCTCACCTCTTAATCAAACAGCCCTGCTCTCCCTCCCATTCTGAGTACAGACTCTTACTTAGCAGAGCTAATCCCACTCCCAAGTGAGGTCACAAACTATACATGATCTTTCCTCCTCTCTTATCTGAAAAGCTTGTTTATAGCCCTTAGCATGCCCAGATAAGACCTGTCCCGCAGATATGAGCTGTGAGATGGGTCTTATCTGCACATGCTGGACAACCTGTATTGTCTAAAAGTCAGTTAGAGGAGGGGGTGTGTCATTAACTCTATACTGCCCATAGCAGGAAACCTTCACTGAAACAATGCAGTTGCAGAGGGATATTGAGCTCTGCTGAGTTAAGAGTTGAGTCTGGAATTTCTTAATTGATTTATTGCTTGATAGTAGGTAAACAGAGCTTTATTTATATACAGATTTTATTTTCACTTCAAGGTAAGGCCAACTTTTTTCCTTACATGTTTCTCCATGGTTCAAGGTTCACAACTGAGATGCATTATACAATTGGTTTTCCATAAAAAAAAAAAGTATGCGGGTATATATTCAAATGGAACTGACAGCAGTGCAACACGGGTTACTGGGGATCTGAGAAAGGCATTTTATGGTATGTGCTTTTATAAACTTTTTCTGTAATTGGTCTAAAAGTGCAGTGATCAAAGTAGCTATTGTTGCACCCTCCTTTATTTGTTTTCTCAATTACTTCTGTCTAGTACTATTAAAGGACCAGTAAAGCCAAAAAATACTCAATTTGATTTGGCTGGGCAGATATTCCAATATAGCACTTGTAAAACAAATATAAAAATCCTGATTTTATATTGCTTTGTGTTTGTTTTTTTTCCTAGTAGCAATCATATTTTATTTGTTAAGTAAACAACCCTCACTCCTTTTCTTTCTATGTAGTTTTAGATAATGCACATTCATGAAGTGCCCAAAAAAGTCCAAATTTTTAAAAGATGCATGCAACCAGTGAGTGGAAGAATAACCCAAAATAATAAAAATTAGGAATTCAACTTCAAAGATGATATTTTTACTGTCTTTTTCTAACTTTTAATGCCCAGCTTAAATAAATCTGTAATATTCCAAGCAGTACCTATGCATCCAGTGGGGGAACAATACAGCTGTTTCTGCATGAAATGCTGCTGATTCTATAAATCTGTTCATACTGTAAGATGACTCTTTATTTCACAGAAAAATCTGTATGCCGAGTGGTTTCCTTGCAGAAATGCACTGCTCTTTGCTTTAGGCTTGTGTGTTTTGGAGGCCTCCCCACAATTTGTGTGGCAAAGGAAAGCTAAAATGTCAACTTTACCAAAAAAAGGGGCCATACTCTTACCCACAGCAATCATCAGCAAAGCATTTTCATAAACAAACCCTGCCTGTGGATCTCTCTAGGAAAGAGGAGTTATCTTTTACTGGCCTATATTTATATTTGTTTGTAAGTTGTTGTCATGTTTTGTGTCTTTGTTTCCCACTCAGGATGGAAGCAGATGGGAAGATGTATGTCAGGTATCAAGTTATTGGACAGAATAATGTGGCCATACCAACGCATTTCTTTAAGGTGGTTGTCTTAGAGAAGTTCAGCGGAGAGATTGAGCTGCGTTCTTATGTTATGCCAAACCAACCTGTAGATGATCAGATTCCACTGGAACGCTTCTTAGTACCTATAGAAAGTATTGAGCGTGCAGCTGGCCTGCTCTTCGTTCCAAACATTCTCAAAACTACTAATAATTTGAAAGCAATAACTGCTGGCAGCAAATGATATGTGGAGCAGAACAAGTCTAAATCAAGCTTTTGGTTTGAATATTTTTTTACCAAAAAATTTTTAATGTTGGATGCAAACTATAGAATAAATATCTTCACTTCATTACAGACCCAATTTATGGGAAAGGATTTGTAATTTACTCAGGATATCTACTCTTGACATACTTTAATTGAAGAGACTTTTTAAATTAAAGACATATGTCCTAACATACTTTCCTTTTACTGACATTTTCAATGGTAGAATAAGAGCATTTCCATCTATAGGAAAGATACTAGTGAGTAAGGAGGTGGGGGGCCGGCTTTGATGGGGGTTACATTATTTGGGTATATAGGGATTAGAAGTGTTTGAATCTCAATAATTGAAAAGGGGCTAGGGGTAAAAATTAAAATGGGAACAAAGTAAAATCTGACCCTTAGTGTATTTATGTTTGGCCTGTGAGAAAATTCCAGATGTCTACTAGAGCTGGCTTGCCAGTAGACAACGCATGCACTGCTTATACTACATATCCCAGAATACTCTGTTGGAGTGTGAATCAGGACCCACAAGTGCCCCTTCCTCTGTTGACATTAATTAGCAACTTCATGCTACCAATCACTTCTGGCTACCCCTTCCAACAAATGGAGGAAAACAGAAGCTTTCAAGAAAGGTGGGAAGCAGAATGTCTTTACAAATGTAAAGGGCAGACCTGTTTGGAATGGTTTATTGTTATAGCTGATGAGAAGGAAAAACATACTCCATTGTGGACATTTTTCCAATAACATTGGCCTGTGCCGTTGTCCAAGCTCTTCACAAGGTCATCATCTTCAGGAAACACTCACTAAGACTGCTCATTCTTATCTTAAACCCTTCTCTTATTGTCCCTTATTTCTGAAATTTGATACCCCTCTACCTCAGCCAAGAGCAATCTATTATTTTCAACTGAAATCTTACCTCTTGGAGCACTAGCACTAGTTTTCATGTCTATATTTTATCTTTAAGCAGCATATTTTGTGTTATTTTTAATAGCACTTATAGGACAATGAACTGACACTTTATATTACTGCACTTGTTGCCCTCCTATCTGTTTATTTAAGTCTTCTTCCTATTTAGATTGTAAGCTCTACGAAGCAGGGATCTCCATCCACTTGTTTCAATCATGGCTTGGCACTTCAAGTGATGTATATTCTTGATTATATGCTTGTAATTTACTTCACTTGTTCTTTAAGAACTTTCCCATGTTTGTATTATAATTTTACTGTTGGACTGTACAGCGCTGAGTAAACTAGTGGTACTACATAAATACATACATACAATTCTCAAAACGTCCCCTACATAACAGCTCTGCAGGAGGAATAACGCCTAGTCCTACAACTGCTCCTGTTAGCTATGCAGTAGAATTATATCTAGTCCAAGAGTTTCCTCATGTTTAAGCAGTGTAGCATATTAAAGTGCAAACTTAGGAAACTGGGAAAGAGAAGTGCAAAGAAAAAGGCACTAAGTGCCTTATCAAACAATAAAATAGTGCAGTCCCACAAATGCCCCCTTCCATCGGGCCCTTAACAGGATTCTCCCCATCCCATAACTGCCCATTCATAAATGCTTCAGTAGGATCAACCCTACAGTGACAAAATGAATGTTCCAGCCTCTTAAATGCTCTGTTGAGCAGAACCAACTAGTCCAGGCCCACAGCATGCCATCTGTGTCAGCATTCCCCTCAGACCAGGGCTAGGACAAGGTTTCATAGCACCCTAGACAACAGTGCTAAAATGTGCCTCCTGTCAGCAGTATCCATTCCACAGTGCCCCATACAGTGCAGCAGTTTCTCCCCAGAGTGCCCTATACAGTACAGCAGTCCTTCCCATTAGTGCAGCAGTATTCTCATTAGTGCCCTACAGCACAGCAGGTAAAAATGTGCAAGGTATTGGTTTGCAGTTTTTAAGATATCCCCCTTTTCCCCATACTGTGCTGCTCCAATTCTCCCTTTCCCCATACTGTGGTGACCCCATCCCGTAATATGCTGCCCCCAACTCCCCCTTCCCATACTGTGCTGTCACCCAACCACTACTTTCTCTATTCTGTGCTTACCCCCACCTACTCTTACACATGCTATATGCTATATTGCTTCCACTCCCATTTTTTATCTATTAAAAAAGGGAGGCAGTGTTCTGCTGGGCATCCCATCCCGTCCTCAGCCACAGCATTCTTCTGCACTGCTAATAAATATATACCAAATTTATCCATGCTATAGGTAAATATTTAGAATCTAAATCCAAAAGGACTAAGGTCCTTAGATAACATCAGAGTTACGTGACCTTTCAGTATATCTTCATCCTCTGGCCTGTATTTATGTGCTGCTACTTACTAGGGATGGCCTTAAATGGAGAACTACAGTTCATTTAACATAGGAGGATAAGGAGGAAATTTATCAATGTCAAAAAGGTTTTTTGACTGCTCAATACTGGAAAAACATCATTTATTTTATTATGCCAGTAACACCCATTTTAAAATGCTGTTTTCACCATGTAGAAAATCACTTTATGCATTTTTTCATTGAAAAGGCATTTTTGATCCTGTAAAAATCAGCAAAATGGCTGATAAATATCCATCTAAGGGAGAGAGGCGATCCTCTTCATTTCCTGTTCCTATCTGTTTTTGTGAATAGAGCAAGCGCAGTTGCAGTTTTCTGATGTAAAACTGCTATTGTGCTTCCTCTTATGCACTTTCTATATGGGTCAAATCACAGGAACAGAAAGTGAAAAGGACTACAACACCTGTTAGAAGAAGAAATAATTAAGTTACTCAGTGCTGGAGTATAGAAGACCAATTGGTACGTATTCTCCCCCCCCCAAAGAATCACCCCCTAGGAAAAACAAGCAGTAATTCTCCTTCAAGTTTGGTATAGTAATAAACACTATTTAACCATTGCAGCCTTATAATTTCTCAGGTTGCTGTGCCCTGTGAAGGCAGCACACCCCAGTGTTCGACCCTTAGGCTGGGTTTACGAGCATATGATGCGCAGTGCATCATACACTTGTGTGAAGAATAAAAAATACGCTCCGTAATTGTTCAATTGTACATACCAGCGACAGTGTGAACGCTCCCTCGGCGTTTACAGCACTTCCTGTGTGTTGCATTTTGGGCGTGGCGTATACTGTATACACTGTACAAAATGCGACACACAGCATTCCGGACCCATACGCTCGTGTGTCCAGAACTAGGTAAGTATCGTTGGCTTCTACGAAGCCGTTTTTTTTTTTTTTTACACAAGCGTATGATGCGCTGCGCATCATACGCTCGTGTGAACCCAGCCTTACCCCCCACCCCATATACAGAAGCTGCATAAGGACCCTCTTATTAAACTATCTTAAATAATGGCAAAAATAAAGGAAATGGAGAGGAATGGTTAAGGTCAGATTGGATTACCAACTCAGGAGCTATTTGCGCTACTGTCGCGCATCCCTATCAGACCGCAGCAGTTCTGACCAGCGTGACACGCAGTAACTAAATTTCCCATCATTCAACGCTGCACCGGGAGGTCACACGGCAGAGAGGTTTCAACCACGTGATCGTGACGTCGTCAGAGCGCCTTTCCACCGCTGTGGGATCTAATGACTACCCTGAGACCTTTAGGCCAGTAGGGTTTAGTTATTTATTTTTCCTATGTCTGTCACACCGAAACAGCAGGAGAAAAATCGTGTCTTCGTATCAAAAGGGAGACGATGGGGTGTTGGAAGGTAAAGCGGTGTATACTTCTACCCTGCCCCTTATTTATACTGATTTCACTACAATTTGTTTTAAAACAGCCGCGGTTTGTCTTGTGTTACTTTATTCTGTCTCCTCATCTTCACAGCTGAAGGGGCCAGTAACACTGACAGCTTCCATCTCCAGGGAAGCGGCTCTGTAAATATCACCATTGGCTGTTTAAACTGAAATCCGGAAGAACATTTTACACTGGTCTCTAGTATAATAATAGGCTTTACAAGAGGCAGTTGTCACTGTGCTAGTTAGTTCATCGTTTATCTGAATGACAATCACACTAATCACAACAGTGGTCCTTATGTACTAAAGACTGAGGGGGGAATTCACGATAGTGCGGAGTCTTCGCCTCACTTCAGACTGACCGATATGCGCTCGCTGATGTCCTGCACGCGGACATCAGTGAGCGCTTTAAAGGGATTCCAGTCTCGGCAACTCTTTAGCTCTCACTGAGACTGGAATCCCTTTAAAGCGCTCGCTGATGTCCGTGTGCAGGACATCAGCGAGCGCATCTCAGTCAGTCCGAAGTGAGGCGAAGACTCCGCACCTCACTTCACACTATCCTGAATTACCCCATGAATAGTCACCTACAGCTCTGAATCTGCATTCAATCACCACTTCCCCACATTCACTTATTCAGCAAATTCTGCGATGTGAATACAATAGTCGCATCAATTTGCGTGCTTGTGCACAGGTATTTTGTCTATTCAGGAAGCGATGGAGTTTGTCAGTGGCGCGAATTTGAGTAGGTGCCTTGCTCAGAATTAACCTATTTGACTTCCTAATCAGAGTGGTAAATTGGGAGTTTGATGGCAGGGCTCTGGTGTGGTGTAAGGTGACCATTCAAAGTACCATTGGCGACTGACTAAATGACAACATGACCTAAGGACAAGGTGACATAGAAATAGATGTATTATTCACTTATATACATTTAGGGATATGGTGAGTATGATGTCACTGCACTTCACTGGCAGAATTCACATTAATTCACATGACTTTGCATCCTACTTCTATTCGACTCACTATGCCAAACTGCACATCTGAAAGAGTTGGTTGTCTGCTTGGTTAACAGATCTGTCAGGTGCTTCATGACTAAGAGGAAGTGGAGAAGTGGATTCACAACTATTTTGTCAATACGAATCGAATTGTACTGATGTGAATTCAGGTTTTAGTCAATAAGGACCAGTGTGTTTACATTAGTGTTTTTACTGCAAATGTTTAGTAATTGTGCACTATTACCTTGTTTCTTTGAAAATGCTTTCTCCTTCTGAAATCACAGCTTCTAAAATTGTAGGAAAAATAAAACAAAATCACATATAAACTTTTTTTTTTTCTTTTTACAGATTTTATCATATTTTTATCTAAAGTTTCATTCAATCCAATGGGAGTGTGAGGCGGGTCTGTTTACCCAAGAGATGAAAGATGACTTGCAAAAGGGAAAAAAATGACAATTAGAAATTCAGTTTCAAATGTAACATTTTGATAAGATTTTTTTTTTTTATTATGTGCAGGAATAACTTATTCTAAACTAAGTCACATTTTTTTTCTAGTATTACTGCCACATTAGGTGGAATTGCATATGACACATGTGCCTTTTTACTATTAATAAAATGTTACATTATTTTTAGTGGGTGACTGGAAAAATGCTTGATGATACTTCCAGATGCAGTTTACTGTGTGTAAGAACATCAAGGTGTTTTCTCATAGAACACCTCTATACAGTATATTTATATAGTTAGAAGTTTTGCCACAGTCTCATATAGAAAGCCATGGACCTTTTAAAATGGTTGAAGGATCTATGTTAACTATGTTTTCTCCAAATTTACTTTTTAGCTAAAGCTTATATATTGTTTTTAAAGCACAAATGGATAAATTCTATTTAGTGATGTTGGGCTTTTAAATCTACAATATCCAAGCCTTTTCTAGAGATTATGGGGGTTATTCTCTAAAGTCCGAATTGTCAATTAAAGGTGTGAATTCAACAGCTAAGACAGTTGCAATAGACTGCTACTGTTGCCGTCGTATCTTTATAATGAGAATATTGTCTCAGTCGTAACTTTAAAATGAGAGAATTGTCACACTTCCTGATTTGCTATGGGAATCTGCTGTTTGAGAATTCAACAATTGAATATAGACATTAGAGAATAACCTCATATAACTGCATGTGTACTTGTGCTACTTATATTCATAGTATGTTAGAGCCATCTTATGTGTGACTAGAGCTGTGGGTAGTCTCAGAGCATGTGAAAGGTGATGCTAGTCTTGCAGTTCTCTTGCCAGACAGTCTACGCTCACCGGCCACTTTATTAGGTACACCATGCTAGTAACTGGTTGGACCCCCTTTTG
>WMED01022575.1:0-11639 GCA_019650415.1 Pipa parva | reverse complement strand
CTTTTTTTTTTTTTTTTTTTATCTCCAACCACCTTCCTGCTATACTCTACCATCAGGAATATGCCATGCTGGTGCATCTAAAACTCCACAAGATGCTCCTACCATATGTTCTGGATGCATAATCAATAGGATATAAATTCCCTCCCACCAAATACCAACAATCATTCCAGTTATTTTAATTGGAGAGGTAAGACAAATTTGTGCGTGCTCAAAACTAAGATTGTATGTTTAGCACTTATCAGTAAGATGAGTTAGCGATGGAGCAGTGATATATATCTATTCTCTAGCCAAAATGTAATTAAATCTCATATATTATGTATGGTGAGCAGAAATGCAGACTTCTATATTTGACTCTTACACAATGAGTTTACTGCTTTAAATTTATGTAGGGGTCTGATTTTTAGGAATGCATTTAATCTGCTTTAGAGCACACTTTCCACTTTCTGTATATGCTATATGTGAAACACCATCATAGAATACAATAGGACTGGGTGAGGTCTGTTTAACAACATGGCTGCTATCAATAAAGATAACAACAGACATAAAGCAAATGTAATTTATGAATTTAACTTCAAAGCTAACATTTTTTTCAAATGCTATATTTGAATAACTGTCATGTTAATCTAAATGGGAATATATATTTTTTATATTTTGAATGGTTCTTTAATATGATTTCACACAAAAGCTCAAACTTTTTCTTACTGATTTCTTTTCTGTTTACACTATTATATACCTATACGTATATGTGAATAACAGAATTTCACCAAATGATTCCCAGTCTAAACATATATTAGTGCCATCTTGGATCCGTGTTAAGCATTGCATCTAATCACAAACACTGACTTGCGCTTATGAATACATTTCCAAATGCTTGATGCATTTATATTGTTGTGCAACTGAATTTCCTCTCTTCTGTTTTATCACTGACAAGCACCTCTGATAAATTATTCATATTAAAAGTTGGGAAACCTTAAACAGACATATTATGGTAGCAGTAAATTGGAAGCACTCACCTTCTCTGTTGCATTTAATGTATGCTAAATAATTTATGCTTAATAGCACTGAATCTTTTTGGGTTGAAAGCAATACTCTCATAACTGGAACATCCCCTCTCTACTGAACTAATCCACGTGACACTTTGCATATGGAATGCATTGGAAGGAAACACAGTGAAACTTCTTTCATTTTAGTATCCGTCGCTGCAGCATTCCATTTATAATTCCATCTCATAAAAAAAACAAAGGCAAATGGGGAAAAAAAGTCATGACATACTGTCATCTGCCTAATAATAAATTCAGTGTGAGAAAACTGGGAACTGAGTTTTAGCAAGTAATGTGCTAGGCTGTGTGCATAGTAAATTGGCTGCCTCTGCAGGAGCCAACCCTTTCCATAGATCACTGGCATTTGTAAAGTTACTCTAAAAATATAATATTGTTTTCCCTGTGAATAACCTGCAAGTTAGTTCTGTGTAGAGTAATCCCCAGCATTTGTTTGTACAATTTCATGAGCTGTCGCCCACTCTGTTTTCGCACAGTCCTTTGAGTGATATTTCTTTGTACACTGCTTGGATCTTGTGGAGATGACTTACAGACTCTGTTTACCTTTTTTTTTTTTGCTGTGGCTAAAAGGGAACCTGTCAAATAATCGTGCTACATTGGAAAACAAACTTGATTTAACCAGTAGACTTGCTATTGTTCACTGCTACTATACCTAACACCTTTGCTTATACCACATAACTACTAACTGTCATTTTATGGCTTCAATTGGCTTTAGGGAGGTTTGTAAATGACTGCTGAGAGGGGCATGATTCTTCTTTTGTCACCCTCATACTTATGTCATGCTACAGAACACTCCCAGCATTCAGTGGTGTTTTAACTTATAGATTTTCTGATTTTAGTTTTTTTTTTCTAGCATGTTGGAAATGTTTTCAACAAATACCTGCTACATTTGTATTATTTCTATCCATTGAAATGTACAATTATCTGTTGTCATCCTTAGCTAATCTACTGAAAAACTGCACAGTGCAGGATCATATTAAGTAAAATCTCTAGTCATCTGTCACTTTCTAATAAGTTTGGGAGTAGTTCGTATTAGCCAGCAGTCAGTCACTGCACAAATGCCTAAAAAAGAAATAATGCATTGCTATTACCAACAAGTATTCAAAACTGTATTGTTCCCACATTCAGGAAAGGAAATTGGAGGCTAAAGAAAGAGGTAAAATGAGATACATTTTAGGAAGTGTAGCTAGTTACTTCTCACACACTCCAGTAGTTGGTATAATAAGTAATCTTGTTAAACAGGTCTTTGCTTTTTTCACTAGTATAAAGGCCCTGATAAGTGGAGGCCAGAATCCATTGCAATCCTGGGGGATATTGCAGTAGCTCTCACACATGTATATACCGGTAACTCTAGTTGAAACATTTAAAGCAGCATTTATTAATGCATTCTATGCAGCATTTATTATTGCATTCTATGCAGCATTTATTATTGCATTCTATGCAGCATTTATTATTGCATTCTATGCAGCATTATGTATTGGTGAAATGGTTCCACCTAGTCGTTTTAGAACAGGGGGCTTATTGAAAAGGGATATTGATCTAAAAGACAATACCTTTACGGTTAGACAGTTAAACAAGTTACAGGAATAACTGCTGCAAAGACTGGCCATGGATGGTCCTCTTTGACTATAAAACAATGGGTCACTAATGATGCAATATCAGTTTTAAACGATTTTTTATTAAAGTTTGCAAGTGGCTGGACACAATCCAGGAAACTTTGAGAACTCATTCCTTCTGAATTGGCACAGTGACTGAGCCAGACGTGCAATGGTCTTGGTGTTGACTCCATAAAAAAATGAGTCAATCGGAATTGGGTGCCATTCAACGCTATAGAGACCACTCATGATTCAGTAAATGGATAGATACTTTTTTGGTTTACTGTACCTACCTTTAATCTGTTGTTGATTTAATTTTATAGTTAAATCCTTCTTTTCAGATGTCAAGAGAGTTATTTGGGTTATGGGACATTCTTTTCTCACCAGAGCACAGAGGAGGGCAGCACTCAGTAGCTGAGGCTAACTACTGGGTTTCCCCCTTAGGGCAGTCCAGGTATGTTGGGTAGGAAATGGTGATATGCTATGGGAAGCGACTCTTAAGAAAATGAAGTAATTGGCCACATTTACATCTCTACCAGATATACTCCTGCCTGTAGGCGGTAACAATTTAAGGTTATTATCACAGCATAAATTAGTGTACAGCATAAAATGGGACCTGACCTGTCTAAAGAACCTATTTCCTAAAACAAAGATTGTTTGGTCCACCATGATTCCCATACAAAATTGGAAACACATCATAAGTGTGACAGCTCTAGAGCAATCTAGGAAGAAAGTGAACATGATAATAGCCAGCATGGGATGAAAATCAACATGGAGGGGGGTCAGCAGGGGAAGGAACGCAACAGGGAGGGGGATAGGGAAAAACTGTACCTTTAAGAATTTTTTCTTTGTGGGCACACCCTAATGAAATGGCCTGCGCATGCCTATGGGGATTATGGCCGGCTGGGGGAGCACTTGAGGATAACAGCCTACTACAAGTGCTGAGGAGTAAGATTCCTGCACTCTGCTAGCACTTCTATACAGAGGTGGCGATGATCTGATTTTAATGCCCTGAACTTCCATACAGAGCAGCAGAGGATAAGAATCAGATCACTGGGCTGCCACTGCATAGAAGCACTACTAGCCTATTAATTAGTGCAGCATACTGAGAGTCTGAGAGTGGGATTATGCAGGTGTGTGTGGGGGAGAGTGTCAGTCATCAAGGACTGGGGGGGAGGGGGCGCAATTTCATTACTCTGCCTAGGGCGTAAAAAAACCTTGGCCCGGCCCTATGGGAAAATTGTTTGCCCACCCCTGCTGTATAGTATATGCCATAGAGCATAACAAACTGTGCTTCCCCCTCCTTCTTACTCCCTACCCTCTGAAGGAGGGGAACACTATCTTGGTGATTGCCCCCCTCCTTCTCCCTCTGCCTACCTCTTCCCAGTCCCGGCTCTGTCTGATCTAGCGCTTAGCCTTAGTGCTACAGTGTTCCTCTCTCACAGGAAGTTGAAAGCGTCACCTGACTTTGGCAGAAGGGCTGGGCCAAAGATGTTCAAGGGCTGGACTCTTGTCGTAGGCCCAGTTTGCTCACTCCTGCTTTAGTAGGTGATAAAAAGTGTAGGATCATGTTTCTAAGCCCCATTAGCAGTTGACTACAGGTCTACCAGACTCAATCAAACTAACAAAGCACATTAAAGTGAAATAAAGAGAAGATAAATGCCACTTAGAAATCATGCATTTTCTTCTGTTAACTGATATGGGTAGAAGCTGAAGATATTATAAATAGCCCATTTTGCACTGAGTATATAATAGCAGAAGTAATGCATACTGAACAAAAATGCATTTTTGTTTACCTAGAAGAAGCTTTTTTAGATGGATTGATTGACAGAAATAATTGATGGTTGTGCTTGCAGATAATGTGTTTGTTACTAGGCGGAAGACTGGCAAACTGAATGAAAGGGTATATAGCATTTGTCAGTAACCCTTTAGTCCCTTACCAAGTCAAAGAAGCTGTTGTGGATTTTATAAGTTTTCACTTTCTAGTCATTTTGAAATAGGCAGCAGATTGCTTGCTATAATACAGGAAAATCGATTTGGCAACTCATATTATTACCATCATTCAGAACTGTATTCACTTGACAAACTTTGTACAGCCTTTGCTAGTTTAACCTGCTGTGCGCAAATATTTTTAGAAGCATTTTTCAGCCTCATAATTAACATTACTTTGAAATTATTTGTATACATTTTTAATTCATATAAGTGAATAGTATTTGTTTTTTTAAAAAAAAAAAAAATATATATATATATGTCATTAATTTATATCTGATTGGTGTGTTTTACAACTATTTTATTCATATACCTAGGAATGTTAATAATGTTAATAACACCAACTGCCTGTGATTCACACAATCCTTAGTTGAATCAAGGTGTACAGAATCCATTACATAGCTAACCTGGGGCCCGATACTAGCAGTTAATCCATCTTATGGGTATGGGTCAGTTACATAGCTGGGATATGGTTTATGGCCATTCTCAATTGCAAAAAGATTGGAATTCTTGATGCAGTCACCTATTTAATGTTATACATAGAAATAATCAGCATTGATGTGATGGCCGATTCTTCTTTCAAGAGGATGCAGTGTTGCACAAAGGATGTGCACTAGTAAAGACCTATTAAAATCAGCTTAGAGTAGCAGCAGAAGATACAATGAGTAGTCCGAATGGATAGTCCCTAAAAGTTTGTAGGTGGAGATCTTTCTTTACATACAGGTCTATAAATAGGCAAATACAAGGAAATCTGGAGGTAGAGCCTGTGGATAAAGAACACAAGCTGGGTGTTTTGCTATGTGATCGTGTTTTACCCTGTACCTATGTGCAGGAGGCACATATCTTTGAAAGAGCTATCTTAGGACAGTTAGCATATGTAACTGTGCTTAATTCTGCTGAGGATGATAGGAAATGACAGATACAAGGAGGAAGTGCTTGTTGTAATTGTAAGACTTTTTTAATCAATGGTTCCTCTAAACTTGGTCGGTAAAATTGTATAGTGGAATGTCAGTCCAGTTAAAATAATAGTTTATTACAATCTATGCTACTTTTCTATGGTAACAATACCAGTGACCCAAATGGTTGTCTGTACTTAAGAAAATTCGAGTCTATTGGGAAGATGTTTGTTATTTGGAAAAGTTAGTTATGGTGGCATTGTCTACTTTAAACAGATCCAGGTAAAATGACATCACTCATATAGTTAATATGAATTTGCTTCAATAGGTTGCCACTATTATTTACCTGAATGTCTGCAGAAATTACTATGCAAAAATGTGATACATCACAGTGATACACCAGCTAGTGAATATGCACAGTTTCCTATATAAATGAGTTAAAGGGACACAAACTGTCGCAAAGTCATATGAAAGTCTGCATTGAAATTTAACAAAAGTTATTATTAATTCAAACTCAGAAATATACTTCCACTCACACTATGCACCTCTTGCACAATTGCACAGAAAGGCCATTTGGGGTGGAGCTACCTATTATATAACCAATGAGGGTCTTTTAGGGGTGGAGTTTTGGCAGAAGGGGTAGGACTTTGGGGCAAAAAGGAGTAGGGCTTCCAGTTATACATGGGAAGACTGAGGAACTTGAGGGTTTCCCTAGATACCTGGGGGGTTATTCACTAAAGTCCAAATTGTTGCGTAAAGGTGTGAATTTGCCAGCTAAAGACAGTCACAATAGACTGCTACTGATGCAGTTGGGACTTTTTGCTATGGAAAATTGTCAAAGTCACAATTTTAAAATTGTTACAATGGGGAAATTATCAAAGTTGTGTATTTGCTATGGGAATCTGCTGTTTGAGAATTTGACAGTCAAATTTGCACCTTTTGCACCTTTGTGAATAACCCCCAACTTGTGTTTGCTTTGTAAACCTGGAGTCTACTGGTGAAACCTGGCAAGTTCCTACATCTGGTTACTACAATCAGCACGTAAAGTCTAACTAGCTTGAGTCATGTAATAAGTGAAAAATGATTGATACGGTTATTTCCATTATATATTGTACTTAATGAAAATTAGAAGAACAGCAACACCAAAAAATAAAAACGCCTCAAAGATATTTTCAGATACTATATATTCAGATTGGGATTTATAAAAAAGTTGCATTTTGAAAGTAAGATATTTAGATTTTAAAATTTGGATTTTCAGCATCTTTCCTGAATATGTATTTTCTTAAGCACCATAGAAAACAATGGGATTGAATGGGGGCTGCTATCAGTAAATATAAAAACAAACAGAAAGCAATATCATTCACAATTCAAATACAAAGATAACATTTTAACAAGTTCTGTAATTGATTAACTACAATACCAATCTAAATGTCCACCCAAAATAATATACAGACATAGAAGAAAATAAAATGTATGTTACAGCACAAACTGCTGAAAAGATGTTAGCTATTTTTCCGGGAAAGCATATCGGTTTCCTTGCCAAAGCATATACATTGCTAAGTGCTTAGAAACCACTCTGCAGAATGTGGTGAAATAAATCTCTGGGTTGGCTGGCACTTAAAAGGTTAAAGGCAGTGGGAGGAAAAAATAGAGCCACAGAGATCCATTCATCATGGTCTTTATTTGCAGTGCAAGTCAAAGCTCTTGTCTTTTCAGCTTTTGTCTGTTCAGATTCTAGCACTGTTATATACTGAAGGGAATATTATTCTGCCCAGACACATTTTTGGGATAATAATATAAACAATACAATGTGACACTGTGGATAGACAGAGGAAATTACTGTCAAAATATTTAACAAATAATTCCTCTTAACTAGTATTTTCTGGGAATGGGCAAGTACAGACAAGAAGCCAATATATTCAGTCTTTTGATTTTCATTAATGCATTGCAATATACTTTGAAATAAGAACACTTCACAGAAAAGCAATAGCACAAAGAAGATTTCCCTGCTCTGTGTGCAGTGTATCACAGCCTATATATAAAGGCTAAATGGGGGCAGCACTCACTACCGTACATTTGTTTGTGCTGTTTGAAGCACACAAATAAGCATACTGTAGTTTTGTGAATCCATCCAGGTTCCCAGCACATTCACTGAGCAGATCAAATGAAACAATGAACAGGTGGGAGACATAAAGGTTATGATATAATCTGAAGCTTTCAGACACCGCTAACCTATTATCAGGCTGCTGAATGCAAAGCCCTAATTTAGCTCACACCAAAATGACTATGTTTGTTTGACTGCTATAAATCTGATTTACTCCCACAGTGATCACAGCAGTTGATTTGCTCCTGTGTGACTGAATCTTTTTTTATTGGAAAGAGCATACAAACAGCGCCATATTGCTGTGCTTGCTCTTGACTTTTGTATGAGCGCAAGTAAAATTTCCTAGACTGAGACTACCGTCTGTTGCTGTTGTATTGCCCGGCTAGATCTTAAAAGGCATGACGGCCTTCATTTTCTTCTTCAGCATTTGCTAATGTGTTATACACAGTGACATTTGTAAATAAAATGCAATTGGTATTTTTTTATTTCTAGTTTTTTTTTAAATATTTGCCCTTTTGTTTTGCTTCATGTTTTGGTTGCTGATAGTCAAAGCTTTCCGTAGCCTAAAACAATTCTGTTCTCTATCCCGAGAAGTCACTTATTATTGCTATCTACTTACACAGAGTGCTGTCTTGTTTCCTAATGCCATGGCCCACTGACCCCTGGGGACCACAACATCAATTATTCTAAGGTTTGATTTTAATGTATTATTCTTTCATTACTGATGTCTCTATTCAGGCCCTGTACAATCTCTCCTCTAGTCAATTGTCAGGCTGCTATGTACTGCTATCTACAATACATTCAAAGTTACATTTAAGTTCAGCATTCCTTACATTAGACCCCAAAATAAATAATTCACAGTTATCATTACTGAAAAGGACAAACTAAAAATCACCATTTACCTAAAACAATGAAATGCTGTTTAGTAGGGTTAACACTGAAAACCAAATCATTACAACTACATAAGGTTACCCTTTGAATCTCACAGGTTGAAAACAAATGCCCTAGACTGTGCATCAATTTACATAAATGAGGGGAGGATATCCAGCTCTAATTCCTGGAATTATCATCATACTTCTGCCTGCTTTAGTCCACTCAGTGGCCTAATGTCAGCTATTCTTACTCCCCAGTTGTAACCAGATATTGGCTATTCACTATGAGATTTATCAGCACTCCAGTAGCAGGTCTGTCTGGCCTCTCATGTGCATTCATTCTGGGGACTACTTACTGATGTTCAAGATTGTAAAGGTTGGCAGACCAGTGGACTGACCACCGAGTACAGCCCTTTCATTAGCTGGAGATGCCTGATGAGCTCAAATATACCAGCTGCAACTAAACTAGTAAGGGTGAGTAAGGCCGCACAAGTGATTTTTTACAAGTCTGTCTAGCTGGTAACTAAGAGGAGAACTGAACCATGTTTATTATAAATGGTTCCAATTTCATACAAATACCCCCTGACAGGTCACACACTTTCTAATTACAATTTATTAACTAAATTATGGTGGTCCGCTACAATTCCTGGACGTCAGAAGGCCCTTCAAAAATGTGCATGAAAAATATTAATAGATGTGAGTTTCACAATACAGTAACAAGGCATAGCACATCATGGGATTAATAAACTGAAATAGACATTGGCCGAAAACTGTTGTAAACAGCTGTATTGTGGTGCCTCGTTACAACTGCTCCCATAACTAACATGCTTTCATTTTTGTTTCCTAACAATCTTAGAAACAAGTAGACATTTTTAATTAAATGATTTTTTTGTTTTTTTCTTGAACAAAAAATATATAGCAGGATAAAGTGGTCGTGTTAGTCCACAGACCATTATATGTTATATATTCATTCGTTTTTCCCGGCACCAAGCCATTTTTTAAAACTAATATTAGATGGAGTGCGGTGCCTTTGATTGAATTTGTTTTATATATATATATATATATATATATATATATATATATATCTCAAAAAATTGTATGGAAAAGATTAGTGTCAAAACTGACAATTGTGGCATTGAAAATGTTTGCTGAATTTTGTGAAGATTTTCCATTTATATTTCAGTTGTTTGGAGTTAGGGATGAAAAAACATCAGCAAATCAAAAAGCATAAATTGGGCAAATCCACATATAGTCTTTATTTTAAAAATGCACAAATGAAAAGTCTTCCCTGTAGTCAAATGATATAAAACTAAGTCAAGTTTTTAGTATTTTCCTGATGGGGAGTGCTGAGAAATGTTCTGAGTTTCTGTTAAAAAAAAAAAAAATCACTCTGCAGGGTACATATCACTTACATTCTTATTACAGTTCATCCCCAGGCTAGATTATTAATTAACTATTGTTTCATGAGACTTCTACTGTATAATAATACTGTTTTAAACTATCACTATTAAATGACTACTGTAAAAGGTAAGAAATGACTGTGGGAAATAGCAGTATTGGCATTTTGCATGAGTGCTTTTCCACCTCCCATAAATAACACAGAAATGTATGGTTATTATATGGTGCCATCTACATACATACATCAACATAACACAGCTACAACATTGATAGAAAACATTAAGAGATTGCCTGGATTGAAAGTAATGCCATTATATTCTACCACATTTCATTTTTTACAGTAAACATTGTAACTGGGGCATACCCTGCCTTTTATATATCAGTCTGTGAAAAGATATGTCATGGATCCTGCCTTTGTATAAATGGGTGACAGGATGAGCAGTTGCTAGGAACACCCTAGCAGTTAACTGTTAAACAATATCTCATACTGATAAATTACAGGTGTACCTGACGTACTTCATGCACTGGACAGTTGCACTGCTGAGATGAAAATGAGTTTCAAATGGCTGCCATGTGGTCTTGCATAGGGGCACCATTTTTTTTCTTTGCGATGACACTTTATGGCGATTCCTTTGCCAAGAACATGTCAACTGAATAATTCACTTAAGAAAACACGAGTAGATTTGCAGAGCCTGAAAATTCTGTTTGTGCCAAAGGTAATTGTTTTGATTTCACATCACCAGATTAAACCTAGTTATAAAGCTGTGAATACAATTTAAATTTTAGATAGCTGTTATAATGAGGCGATATTACATCTTAAATTTATAAACTGCGAATGCAATGTGTCTGATTACTATGTGAGATATAGCAGTGTAACATGGTCGCCGCATCCCCAGTTTCTTTAAAATAAAGGCTTTCAGATAGATACGGTGTTTCAAGGAACTGTGGATGCAAAAAAGGGAAAGATTGGCAGATTATTTTAGTGTACCATATGTACTTATTAGTTTACTGTTGGAAGAAGGCTGTTTCCCACCAAGACCATATAGGAATACATTAGAGGACTCTGCAAGCTGGAGATAAAACATAAAACCAGTCCACTGGGCTGTAAAAGCCACATACTGGCAAATTGCAGCAGTTTCCAATCTGTTTAATTGAATGTACATTTAAATAGTGAGGAAACTGTCATGGCCACGGATGATCAAATCTCCCTCATGAGCGAAACATGGGAACTGGGAAGAAATTTGCTAATAATTAGAGAAATGCTTCCTATAGAAATTTAGAAATTCTCTTTTTATTGCCTTAAATTATAACCAGTGGTCTGTATTTAGCAGGTGTTTAAAAGAACGGGAGTGAAACTTTCCACATATCAGGCAATATTTAGATTCTCTAGACCAGGGGTCCCCAAACTATGGCCCAAGGGCTGCATCCGGCCCCCTGAGGCCATTTACCCAGCCCCCAACACCAGGGCCGGGACTAGAGGTAGACAGGGTGCTACAGGAGGAGGTGCAGTCTTGGTGCTTGCCCCCCTCCTTTTCCCTACTTACCTTGTCTCTGGCCCAGCTTAGTCTGTTGTAAATATTACAGTTACAGTGCTTCTCTCTCCCTTCCCCGGCACATACAAATGATGTAACTATACATCATCAGGAAGTGGCGGTGGGGAGGAAGTGAGTAGCTGTAATCATTACAGAAGACGGAGCCAAGCAGGGGAAGAGGTAGGGATGGAAAAA
>WMED01022573.1:0-11639 GCA_019650415.1 Pipa parva | reverse complement strand
AAGGTGCGTTCGCACCTTGCTGAATTACCGTAGGTCTTCCCAGCCAGCGAGCACTCCTTCAGTGTAGGTAGCAGACCTGATCTGACAGTTTTCAGGTTTGATCCACAGCCTACATTGAAGGAGTGTTCACTCACAGGAAGGATCTAAGTGGGATAGCCACGGCCAGAGGTCTGCCCTGACATAGGCACGATGACATCACTCATTGGCACCTGCACTAGGAGAGCAGGCACTGATGACTGATGTCATCATTGGCACTTGGTGCCGAAATGGTTTGGCACCACTGTCTTATGGAAAACATAATAAACCTTGTCTGAGCAGTTATTTTCTGTTACAGGTAAATAGACAAATATGAGCTTTGCATCATTGGCGGTGCAGAGTTCTATAGGCAGCCATATTTAAACAAAACCTCTCTGCTAAATCAAGGCAGTTTAGGAGTCTTAGGCTAGATTCACGCTGGCATTTTTATGTGCAGTGTAAATATGCCATGCATAAAAAACAAGATAAGCCTTGCCATGTATGGGACTTACTTTGTTCTGCCCACTCTAGTATATGATGTATATATGCCTCATATAGAATGTTTCATGTCCTATTTTTGCTGATGTATATACACTGCGCGCAAAATGCAGCCAGACAGGAGGAGCCGTGAATGCCGAGGGGGCATTCACACTATATAGGGGGTCATTCATTAAAGGCTGAATTCACCTTGCGTAGTGACTCTGCATCTGTTTGTGTCAATATGATTAGGAAGTTGCAAATTCACTTCTCCTTATTCATGAAGCAGCGGACAGCGTCGGACGCCATCGCATCTATAGTGCGGCATAGTCAGTCACACAATTGTGGGATGAGAAGTCATGCGGAGTGAGGAGAATTCCTCCAGTAAAGGACAGTGATGTCAGTCTCATCATATCCCACTAACTGTATATAAGTGAAAAATACTTATTTTTATATGTCACCTTACATCTAGTTTATGTTTAATAGTAGACTAATTTAGTCACCATTGTCACTTTTGAATGGATAGTCGCCTTACGCAACACTTGAGCCCTGCCATCAAACCCCTTAATTCGCCACTCTATTGTGGTGAAGGCAAACAGGTGCACAGGCACGCAAATTGATGTGAAGAGCTCCGTAAGTCCGCAACTGGAGTAAGCTTTATAATTGGTCACGAATTCGTCACATCGCAGAGATTGCTGAATAAGCGGAGTTGGAGAAGTCGCGAAAGGATGCGAATACCGGCATTTACGCGACTGTTCGGACTTCAATGAATGACCCCCAAAGTTGGGTAAGTACAATAAAAATGCACATCTAGAAAATACACTGGACTGAAATACGCGGCTTATTTTTTAGACATGCGTTTCCAAAATGATTGTTACGGGTTACTAGACCTCTGTAAAGTTTTCCCATTTATAAATTCCCCTGAATTGTAACTGAGCTCTTTGCTTACTGCAAAGTTGATGTGCAGCAGCGTTTTCTGCTTCTTTCCCATGAGCTTGCACAGTTTTTGCAGTAAAATGGAAAGGCAATCCATATTTATACTTTGTGCATGAAATCCTTTTCTTTGATGGGTTTCATGAAAATAAGTACACTGCAGAAACAACAGACTTTATGGAGATGTCAGCCATCAACTAGTATCAGCCTAAATAAATAGTGTAGCATTTGGTCTTTCAAGACAGATTTTATTATTGTTAACAATGGAAATATTCTTCCAATTAGAACTGCCGCTTACTACAGAGCTTCTCTCATTTTTTTGTTCCACTTTAAGTGAAATCAACACAAACTGTAATTGCTATATATGAGCTTGTGGTCAGTGTGCTGCACTATATCATTTCTACATATGAGTGTTACAGACACAGCAGATTAATGATCATGCCAAGCTATTAGCTAAAATAAACTATTAGTTCATAGTCATTCTGATTGCCCTGTGTTCACAGGCACATGCGTAGATATGTATTCATACATCTGTACACACAGATACCAGGACCACAAGTTAGGATGTATCATGTTCCTAATACTGCACAGGATACTGTTGCTATTCATTTTAATTATCTTGCTACTGCACTCAGAATTATCATTGCGCTTTCATTATCTGTTCCTTTACCCAGAGCAAGAGTTTCAGTAAATTTGAAAGAATATCACCATTGTGTCAAATAGCTTTAAAAATATATTCCATAATGTTGAATCTTTTGCGGAAAGGGTTCTTATGAGAACTAATATAGAGCAGTTAAAGAAGGATAGTTATAAAAAGTCAAAATTTTTCAACCAGTTAAATCTGGTGAAATATTGACAATACAATATATCAATGTCATCATTATTGATGATTATAAAGCCGTCAGTTTTTTCAGAGTAATCTTATTATTCCCTATGGAGTAGGTCCAGTCGTTTTGCCACAATCAGATGTGTTTTTGTGTTGGGAAAGAAAGATTTTAAATGTAAGGGGGACAGCACCGGAAACACTGCAAAATGTGTTGGGTTTGATGGATGAATTTATCGATATCGATTCTTTTCAAAAATTTACATTTGGTCCTTTATAAAGTAGCAGAATGAAAATTAAAAAAATAGAATGAATGAACATTGATAAATCATGAAAGTAATTCATTAAAATTAAACGATCTTTAGAAATTTCCCCTACAGATTTTAGGGGGATAAGGCTAGGAAAGTAAGGGGCTTATTCATCAATGTATAAATGAATATGTAGATGCGTAATAAATTCAGGACAATTTGCTACTTTTCCAGCATCACTTTTTCAGCAGTGATTGTTATTTTGTGAGATGTGGTTTACACCGTTCACATATTTACCTCCTATGGTGTCCATTAACCATGAGTGTAATGACATTTCAGGTATTTATCATGTGTCATAGTGCGTGCGATTTGCCTAGGAGTACTGGTGACAATTCAATTAATTGACTTTGCAAAATGAAAGGGACAAAATAAGGGTTTTGCAGTAGGGTTCCTCTTACTATTCTGTCAACATTTACTTCAAAAGGCTTAGAAAATAAGGCAACAAATTCCCAACACATACTAGGAAATTTCTTCCATTAAAATGAATACTGGCTACAATACTGTTGACAATACTGGATAAAATGGAAGTACTGGAGAATTCAGGGATGGACAAATAGGTCAAAACAACTTGTTGCAACACAAGGCAACTTTGTCAATATACTCCATCGGAGTGCCTAGTGTGGATGCCTGACTGCTAGGATATAAAAGTATGCTACTACAACAGTCTGACTAACTCAAACATAGTAGTGAGAAAGAGGTGCAACATTTACTCACATTGAGTAAATGAAAAGTGTTGTATGTATGCAATAGAAGTATAATGCCCCCTCAAAGTCCAACTGTTCTCCTCAACGTGGCGTGAGGGTAACAACGTCATTGAATAATGGCGGCAAAATGGCTATGGCCTGGGGAAAGACCTGGAAACCTACCCCAGTATTTTGCCAACATGCTCAATGGATCGCAGTTCATATGGTGCTGGAGGAAACTCCTATGAATTCCATGGACAGCACGTATCACCAATCTCAAAGTCCTTCAGCGAATCAAACCAAACCTTTCATTAGCAGCCAGAATCACCAAACAGCGACTAGCCTATTTTGGCCACGTGATGAGTTGTCGCTCCTTGGAGAAAGACATCATGCTTGGAATGGTAAGTGGACGAAGAGGACAAGGCCAACCAGGAAGTCGTTGGCTTGACACCATCAAACAGGATACAAATCTGGCATTCGCTGAAATAAAAGAAGCTGTATATGATCGACAAGGATGGAGAACGTTGATCCAAGACGTGACCGAGAACGGGATAAAATTAAAATAAAGGAAATTGTATATCTGGCTTTTTTTTTTTTTCTAAATCCATTAGTATTAAAGAAATCTTAAGTGTTTTTTGTTACTTGTTTATTTAAGGCATTTATTTAAACACTGCACTTTCAGCATTGATATTTTTAGGGTAAAAATAAATTTAAAAAAATATTAAATTGAATTATTATTCCATACGGACATGATTGCCATAATGTGTCTGTAATAATTATCTATTACATTGAGAAGATGTATTCATTCAAATAATCCACATACTGGAGGAACAGAAATCCTTAGTAAAACTGTTTCTGTGGATTATTAGTTGTAATTTACTGTAATTACAATCATTCTGTAGAAGTCTTTTATTAAAGCGCTATCAATGCCAGGAAAAAAAACATTCTTACAAAGTGGTTCTTTAAATGTTTGCTTTGAAGTAGAATTCCTGATTTTAATTTGGTTTATTTTTCTCTGTACTTGTTGCAGCCATTTATTATCTGTTGGGTAAGCCAACACCCTCCATTGTCTTTGTATTCATAAAATGCTCTAAAAGGTCCATATACAGTAAGAGTAACAATTTTAAAAATACCATATCATACCGTGTAGAAATCTTGAAAAATTTTCTGAAGTGCAGATTAATGACTACATGGTAATATAAACAAGACTGATTAGAAAGTAGTACAGTGTTCAGCAAAATCTTATTTTATTAATAAACTTGCCACATAAGAGTTTTATACATGGGCAGTGATTAAGGGAGTGGTGATATTATTACCTAAAACTTAAAAACCTAAGTGACTAGAATGCATGCAGAATTCAGCAAACACAACCTGGCCAATGTATAATTTACTAGAAATTAATTTAATTTATGTATGTATCATTTTATTTATAAAGCGCCACAAATTTACGCAGCGCTATACAACTCAGCGATACAAATATAAGACAGATATGGGAAAAGTGCAGTTATAGTACTTACAGCTAATGGTGTACACTGTCAGTAGCAAGCACTGAAATTGAGCATGAGAGAGAGAGACCAAATCCATATAAAAAGAAAGTCAATGTTTCAGCCCTTTCTTTAACAATTGCTTTTGCTGGGTTAACTACACCTTTCAGAGGTAAACAACATAAAAAAGGTGGATGACAGATTAAAGGTTCTGATTGGTTATTTAGCATTATCCAGCCTGTCAGTCAACTCCTTAACCTGCTGAACAGGAAGTGGCTGAGAGAGGGGAGCAGCTTCAGTAACAAACTGATGCTAAATTGTGAAGGGTGGAAATAAATAAATAATTTATATGACAGAAAGCATTTATTTAACTTTTATTTAACAGTGCCAAATAGACTGGAAAATAACTGTTGGTGCCTAAACTGTTCCTTTAAGTTCCTGTTGTATAGAATTTTTAGACTAAAGTCATACTTGAGATATTATCTAATCTCAATTCTGCTTAGCACATCCATTTATTCACACGTGGTTCTAAAAAAATGTTGATTTGTAAATGTAATATAATGCAGATAGCAGTTTGTATTTTATATTATTATTATCTATTTGTTCTTATATAGCGCTACAATTTTACACAGCACTTTTACAGAGATTCATCATTCACTTCAGTCCCTGCCCCATGGAGCTTACAATCTAGTTTCCCTATTTTTGTCACACACACAGATGTTTGCTTTTGGATTGTGGGCAGAGGCCTGGGTGCCTGGGGGGGGCCCACGCGGGTGTGGAGACAGCATACAAACTCCATGCAGATGAAGTCCAGGGTGGAATTGAACCTAGGACCTCAGCGCTGCAATTCAGCAGTGATAATCACTGAGCCACCACATTATACACATTTTTTAACATAGAAATTGTCATCTGTGTGGGTGAGTTGTTTATCCTAGCAAACAGTAAGTTATTTATTTAAGGGCAAATTGTAAGAGATATATTACAAAGCCTGAATAGAAAGGAAAAAAATGTGTATGACGCTAAAGGTTTCCAAATCAGAAAGGTGGATTCTCTAGACCACAGTGCAATTGACACTGGCTGACCCAGGGCAGGGGCGCTAAGGGTGTATGGGCACTAGGTTGTGGGTACCAAGTGATCACCCACTGGTGGCTGCTAACAATAACAGCTGAAGTTATATGACAACTGAAACAAAAGAGCTTCAACTTTAAAGTGGGATAGTGATGATACAGTCAATCATGAATGTCAGTTGTAAAACTTTGAAACAGGATACTTAAAATGCAATGAAAAATGAACAACAGAATTTCAATGCAGATAGAGTCAGCTTCAGTCAGAAAATAGCTCAAAGGCATAAACAAAGGAAACTCCTTGGGTAGGAAATGTTACATTGAATCTAGTAGTTTTCTATCGAAAGACAACATGCTTCAATTGGATAGCAAGCATGGCCTCTGATATGCTTCAAATCAATGCTAATGCTAATTGGTCAACTGGCTGAAAGGTGTACACAAAAGTAGACATAGACATAATGAAGAATAACTGTGAATGAAAAGTCTGACCATGGATTTGTGGTTGATTGGGTCTATGACTCCGACAAGCAAAGATCAATTAATGCGATGCCTGATGAAGCACAACAGAAAAGCAAATGATCAAAAAAAAACACATAAAGTCCAAGAGCAGCTTAGTAACAACACTGTGTACAACATGTTAAAATTCATTTTAAGATGAATATCCTCTTTTGTCAGAGTCACATTATACTTACGACTTGCCTTCCCTTACTCTTTGTCCCTCTTCAGGTCACTGCAAAGAAAAAAAAAATATCTTTATAAGACAATTTATAACATTTGTTTGAGCATTATTCACAAAGAAGGAGTTTCATTTCTACATTTGCTGAATACCAATTTCCAGGAAATGAAAGATTTCTAATGAATTTTGCATGACATGTTTTATTTGCCCATCAATACACACCCCTAAAAGGATTTAGGATGTACAAGACATGGGCTTTACTTTGTTTGAAAAGTGCATTTGTTATAACGAAATGCTGCTGAGTAAGAACCTAATTATTGTCCACCTACAACCTAATAGCAATTGAGAAGCAAAGCAGCATTGCCTTCTTAGACTTTAATGCACTTTTATGAATGCACAACAGAACCCTTTGCATCTGGTTTTTATATTCCTAATTCCAATTCGTAAAAAATGGATTGCTCCTTTTGTTTTGCAGTTACATTAAAAAATGTAAAAAAAGAAGAGGAAAAACCATTCAGAGACTGTGCAGATTTGTTTCATGCTGGATTTAACAAGAGCGGAGTTTACACGGTGTACATTAATAATGTATCTGATCCTAAAAAGGTAAAATGCTTTGTTTAAATCTCTAAAATGGGGAATTTATTTTTTGGTACATCAAGAGCCAGTTAGATTTGAGTTTTTAAATGTTAAAGCTGTTAAGTTGCTTGTAGTGGGAGGTTGGGGGGGGGGGTTAATCACTGTTTACATTGTCGAAATGTTTTAATGTTTTGACATAAAACAGTTTCATATGAGCTGAACCAATAATCCTTGGTTATTTAAGTAAAACTAACTTCGGTCCCCCCAGAACATCTACTTGTCCGTATAAATTCTAGGTAATATTTCACATTTTGGAGGGGATTATTTATAAAGGTTTCTTCTGATTTATAGAGGATTGAAAACTTTTGGATGGAAAGAAAAAATTGCATCAAAAAGTGACTTCTGACATACCGGTAAAAAAATAATCTTTTTTAAAAATAGGCAACGCTGTTAAGTGGTCGAAAAAAACGTTTCAACTTTCTAAAAGTTATGGCGGTAATTATAAAAGTCAAATATTAATTTGACCATTTCAACGCTAGCAAATTAGCAACAAAAGGGGGATACTATGTCGATATCAATATTAATTTAACGTAATAATAACTGTTTTTCTTCTTAAGGGTGGCTAAAGTCCCTTATTCCCTGTAGAGATGGTCCTGCAGCTTAGCCCAAGTCAGATTAGACTTAGGGGGGGAATTCAGCAAGCTCCGAAGTGAGGCGTGTAGTGTTCGCTTCACTTCAGAACAACTGACATGCGCATGCTGATGTCCTGCACGCGGACATCAGCATGCGCATTAAAGGGATTCCCCTCCCGGCGAGAGCACTCAAGTCTCCTCGCCGGGAGGGGAATCACTTTAATGCGCATGCTGATGTCCGCGCATTTCAGTTGTTCCGAAGTGAGGCGAACACTACGCACCTCACTTCGGAGCTTGCTGAATTCCCCCCTTACTCTAAGTCTAAGTCGAAAAAGATCAACGATATCAATATTGGATCAAAAAGGAATGGGAACCTCATTGAAAACACTGCAAAGTGTGACAGACTGATATTTTCCTATATCTTTTTCAAGAATAAAAAAAGTGAAGCGAGCAAAAAATAGCAGTGATAACTGATAAATGTGGAAAAAAAGCAGATCAAACTGATCAAAATGACATTTAGAAATTTTCTCGTTAGAGTGAAATTGAAAAATAGTATTTTCCTGAATTTGAAACAAAAAGGACCTTACGTTTCTGTTCCTGTGGCTGAATACTTCTCTGAAAAATCACCTGAAATGGCAAAAATATCATATATTCCTTATGTGAAAAATTCATGGCTGCTGTTTGACAATGACAAGTCATTAAATGACCATATTAGCCTCTTGTCTTTTCTTGTGTGAAGATATTTCAATGGTAAACAGTTGTTCGTTTTAAGCTATAGAGAGTGTTCTTTCTAAAAGGCGCGTTAAGCATTTGGAGGAGGAACATCATATATTATTATATTGTTTAAGTAAAATGAAGCTTGCTCAAACATATATCCCATCTGAATTCTTCTTGACATGTTTCCAAATCATACTCCTTTATATATCCCAAACAACGTGTCATTTTGTAAAAATGAGTTATTTTACCAAAATTATAAGGTTTAAGTCGCTTTTAACTTGAGAGCCAGATACGATCTTAGTAATGATATTTCTGTGGCCCTCTTTACAAAACCCGTATTAACTATACATTTAGGACTGCTTATTTGAAATAACTTGAGAAGGTGCCATAGGCCAAACGGATCAAGGCAAATGTATGCACAGTGGATGTGCACATTTAAATATCCAGTGCAGCTGCATGTAATGTAAAATTGTTAGCAGGCAGCTTTTGCACAGATTGTAAATCACACCAAATACTACAACTACACATGTGTACAATTTATATCTATTACATTCTAAGCAACCCAAACATCATGTACAAAGTGTAAGGCCGTCAAAGCTTCCATTATTTAGGATTTGCTGGTGACCTACACTTATTTCCATTTAGGTAAAAAGAAAATAAAAAATGTAAACTAAGGAGTATAGAGCAAAATGTACAAAATGTAGTAGGGGAAGTAAAGACCAAAACTAAGGTTTCTAATGTTTTTTTTTTTGTTTTTTTTAATTTCTGTGTTGCTACTTTTGCTATGTTGTTCCTGGAAAAACCTTCAGCCAGGTTCATCAATAATTTATTTAGACATGGAATTTTTTTTTTATCAATCCTTTATATATCAGAAGAATTTAAAAGCCCAGGGAAATTGATAGTTAACAATGAAACAGGGTGAAGTGTAAAGTATTCCCTGTCATTTACCAGAATGTAAATTTAATGCATACTTTTATATTATGTAAAATATATTTTTATATTATATATTACTTTTATATTATATTATGTAAAAACATTGCCAGTGCAATGCTACATGCTAGAGTAATTCTACCTCCTCTTAAATGACAATATTTTTCACATTTCCCACAATGTTTTTTTCCTTAAACTTTAATGGAATAGCCAGTGTCACATGTGAGTGACCAAAAGATACAGTGTTATTAATTAGGATTATATTCTAAAACAGCCTTTTACTGCAAAGTTTACCAATTATAATCAGTCTTTACGCTGAGTTTCTGATTTCATCTATATCTTCACTGCATTTAAAGAAGTTGTTGGGCATCGAGAGAACTTGCTGTTTAAATTCTGTGAAAAATACTTTAGAGCAGTGGTTCTCAACATTGCGGTCACGACCTCTTTTGGGGTTGAATGAAAATTTGCCAGGGATCACCTAACACCCCTCAGGATTGACGTGGATTTTTGATACAATTTTAAAGTGGCAACTGCAACAATATTTCTATACTAAAGTCGCGACAATAATTCTATAGTAAAGTCACAACCGCGACAATGTTCCCATATGATGATGTGAATATTGTTGTGGTCGCGACTTTAAAATTGTCGCGGTCACGGATAAAGTGTGGCGGCAAAAAAAGGTTGAGAACCGCTGCATTAGAGAAAACAATGGGCAAATATTACAGGAGGATGGATGCATGCTCCCGTGCACTGTCCACCTCCTGACCTGAATCTAAGCTAGGCATTGTGGGAAAACAGTCTGTGGACAGGTATAGAAATGTACAAAAGAAAGCGAAACCAAATTAAATGATCCCTGCTACGCTAAGGTTTTCATTTTAGTGAGTTATTGTGAGCTTATAACCACCAAGAAGGACTTTGCATGCTCTTGTTGTCAGTAAAAAGCAAACCTTTCGATCAGTATATGGTACTCATCATTTATTTTCACTGCTTAAGATAACACGACAACATGGAAAAAAAAGAGAATTTTATAGTTTCTATATATTCATTCTGTGCTTCCAAAAATTCTAAATTGTGTCCGTAAAGTATGATATAGCTATTTATATCATACTTTGATATGATTTAGCTATGGGGCTCGGGGAGATCTGTTTCACAACATGCCTTCTATCAGTAAAGATGAAAAACAGACAGAAAGCGATAAAATTCATGAATATGGCATAACATTTTCACACAGTGCTGTATTGTTATATGAATAACTGCCATGCCAATTCAACTTAGAATTTTTAATTTTGGGCTGTTACTGGTTCTTTAAATCTAGATCTATTACGACATTCAGAACCATGTTAAGTAAGCTCACAAATGATTTCCTATCCTCAAGGTTTATTGCAACATGGAAGCGGCAGGTGGTGGCTGGACAGTAATTCAACACAGAGAAGATGGGAGCGTTGATTTTCAGAGAGGCTGGAAAGATTACAAAATGGTAAATACAACAAATAATCTTCATTTCTAGACAACTATAAATAATGTTATTTTGGCAATGCAAATGTTTGGAGAGAACCCATAAACAAAAAGTAATCACAAGAATATTGTGTGTGGATTTTGGCGCTTTGCGCCTCTTATCAGTGTTTGTTTCTTGAACTAAACCTATAAATTAAAACTCGCATTAAGGTCACTTGTACGGAATAAATTATTCATGTCAGCTAATTTTACCGCTAAGAGAAGTGGTTGGTGATTTTTGACAAGTACCTGGCACACGCTCACTTATTTTCACAATGACATTCTCTGATAATGTCAACTTTTATTTGAGTTGGGACTCCGTTCAAGTGGAGCCTTCACTAAGAGCTTGCAAAGAAATATCCTAAATGCAAACAATGAACTGTTATGTTTTCTAATAAACATTCAAGGGTGAAATATACGAAACTGGAAAAGGTCGTTTTGACCTATTTGAGCCTTTTCGATGTAAAAACGGGCATTTGGTGCTTTCCGATCAATTTTTTCCCAATCGAAACATTTCAACTGATTTTTTTTCAATCTTTTTTCAGTAGTAAAGTAGGCCATCCTTTACATAAAGTACTCTGGCTACTTTTCAATATAAAAAAAAAAATTGAAAAAATTCAATCGAAATATTTTTAAATCAAACGTTCATTTTTACATCTAAAAAACATGATAAGGTCGAAAACTAACTTTTCGAGTTTTGTCAATTTTGCTCTCAGTAGTTGTGTATTTATCATTTATCATATTTATCATTTGGATATGAATTAATATATATACAGCGGTGAGAAAAAGTGTTTGCCCCCTTCCTCATTTCCTGGTTTTTTGCATGT
>WMED01022570.1:0-11640 GCA_019650415.1 Pipa parva | reverse complement strand
GTCTCCCAGTACTGGGAAATTCATCTCTACCCCAGCTAACAGCCTGTAGTCACCCAGTACAGTACTCACCAACAGGGATAATCAATTAAAGAGATATAGTAACCTACAGCAACCAATCAGAAGTTGTTTTCTATTATTCTTGCTTCCTTACATCAGAGAATTCCGACTGTTGATTGGTTGCTTCGGGTTACTAGACCTTTTAAAACCGATCGCTCCCATTGATGAATTCCCCTATGGTATCTTTTAACAAGCAGTGAGCATTTTCTTGCAAACCAAAGAACTTGCTTTTCCTTCACAGAGCGGGTTGCAGCATTTGTAACATTCTTTAAACTTGACTTTCGGGTGGGGGGTGAAGGTTTGCCAAGGACTAGATAGTAATGTATATTAATAACAGCAATATCGGCAAAACGATACAAAGTATTATAAACAAATACATAAAACTTTCTCAGATATGCAACCTGGAAGGATCCTGCGGAGTCAGCTTTGGTGAAGGGCAATTGCCCCTACCCCAAGTTGTCCCCCCACAGTGCTCGGCACAGCGCTTTTGTCTGCAGTTATGAGGCTCTGTTCTCTTCAAGAGCTTCATAGCTCTACAGAAGCGCTGGGGGGAGCAATTCAAAGGTGCCCCCTCAATTTACCCAGGGCCCCATTTTCACTAAAACCAGCCCTGCCCCTCTGCCCCTGCTTTACAGTTGCATATTCTTTCTTTAAACCAAGGATGTGAAATATCTACATACAGTCTATGTTTTAGCTTGTATTTAGCTTTGTCTGTAATTATTTAAATGCAGCATTAGCGGTTATATAATAGGTCTTACTATTGCAGGCGCCAGATAGCGCTTCAGGCAAGGCACACACTGATTGATCGCTTAAACGCTCATTTATTGCTTTTATTCACAATGCCATTTCAAGCTTGCAGCCTAAATTAGTAATAGCTTTAATAATATCAGCGACTCACAGTAACTACAAACTGAACGTGTAACTTCCCATGGACCCCTGCTCCTTGTACCCTTTACTGTGACCAAGTCTGCTTGCCCTGCAGAAAAGGTCCTCTATAAAAAAAAAAAGGGAGTTTTCCTTATATACTGTATATATTTTACTGTTAAAACAGTTGAAGTCAAATTTTTTTAATCTTATAACAATATGTCCAGCAACGCATCGTTATAATAGTACCTTCAGTTACTAATTCAATGCATGGTACCTAGAATTTCATCAAGTTAATGCCACATGTAGGCATGGTGACCCACAGTACCTCAGTTAACGTATGGTGTCCCTCAGTTAACGTATGGTGTCCCTCAGTTAACGTATGGTGTCCCTCAGTTAACGTATGGTATCTCTCAGTTAATGTATGATGCTCCACAGTTAATGTATGGCGCCCCTCAGTTAATGTATGGTGTCTCTCAGTTAACGTATGGTGTCCCTCAGTTAATGCATGGTGTCCCTCAGTTAACGTATGGTGTCCCTCAGTTAACGTATGGTATCTCTCAGTTAACGTATGATGCTCCACAGTTAATGTATGGCGTCCCTCAGTTAATGTATGGTGTCTCTCAGTTAACGTATGGTGTCCCTCAGTTAACGTATGATGCTCCACAGTTAATGTATGGTGTCCCTCAGTTAATGTATGGTGTCTCTCAGTTAACGTATGGTGTCCCTCAGTACCCCAGTTAATGCATGGTGTCCCTCAGTACCCCAGTTAATGCATGGTGTCCCTCAGTACCCCAGTTAATGCATGGTGTTCCTCAGTACCTCAGTTAATGTATGTCACCCCTCAGTACCCCAGTTAAAATATGATGACCCACACTACCTCAGTTAATGCATGGTGGCCCTCAGTTAATGTATGTCAACCCTCAGTACCCCAGTTAATGTATGGTGACCTGCAGTACCGCAGTTAATGTATGGTGACCTGCAGTACCCCAGTTAATGCATGGTGTCCCTCAGTACCTCAGTTAATGAATGTCAACCCTCAGTACCCCAGTTAAAATATGATGACCCACAGTACCTCAGTTAATCCATGGTGACCGTCAGTGCCCTAGTTAATGTTTGTCCATCAGTGTCTTAGTAGTGGCCATTAGTGTCCTGGTAATTGAACTGCTTCCATGAACAATACATAGAGAATAATGCTTGGTGGTTACCAGTGGCCCAGTTAATGCATGGTGTACACTAGTCCACTTAAAGGACTAGTTTCTATCTTTACTGATAGCAGCCATGTTGTTAAACAGACCTCACCCAGTTCCATTGGTTTCTATGGTGCTATAGATAATACATATACAGGAAGTGTTGCCCTAAAGCCCAATTTTTTTGAATATATAGTAACCCTACATGAATATGAGACTTTTTTTTTACTTTTTGGTGTTACAGTAGTTTTATCATAGAGTGCTCGATGTCATTATATTGCAGAGATGGTCTGACAATTGCTTACAGATAAATATGGTGTAGATTTTTTTAAAGGGGTTTCTCCAGTTCGGAAAGGAATTCCGATTGGCTAGAAATGAGTTCAATAATCATCCCAGGCCCCTACAAAACAAGACACACCTCACAAGCTTCCATGGGGGAACAGCAGAACAGCACCATCCCCTCTGTTAGTGACATCACTGATGCCCCACCCATTGTCTTTTGATTGGCTGTGTTTTGATGACATCATCAAACATTTTAAAGTGATCAGAATTATTGTGAGGTCTGGGATTGGGTAAGGAACTAATCAATAGAGAAGGTCTTTGCAGCATTCAAGTAGAGAAAAAAAAAACCTATCTGGTAAAGTTGACCAAACCTACAATCCCGATAGAATAGGAAGAAGCTGAAAAAATCCTTTAAAGGAACAGTCCAGCCAAAAATTAAAGAAAAAAACAAATTTATTTATTTACGCTAATTGCCACCTTTTATTAAATACAATTTATTTTAAATACAATTTAAAAAAAAAAAAATTAAAATTCTTACCTGTAAAGAAGTGCTGTACAGCAATTGCGTGTTGCATACCCCATCTTCAGACTCTGCCGGCGACTCTACGGCGTCCCGAATCAGCCGATCTCTCACAGGAGCGCATTCCTCTCCAGCTGAGCTCCGAGCGAATCCCTATATTTGTACTTCCTAGAAGTCACATGGAGAGCATGCACATGACCAAGGCGTCCTCCCTGGATGACTGACATACACACTTTCCCATGTGACTTCTAGGGAGAAAACTGCGCTCCTGAGAGGGATTGCCTGATTCGGGACGCCATAGAGTCGCCGGCAATATCTGAAGGGGTATGCAACATGGAAGTACTGTATAGCACTTCTTTACTTAAGAAAAAAAATTGATAATAAATCATATTTAATAAAAGGTGGTAATTAACATAAATCAATGTTTGTTTTTTGTTGGCCAGTCTGTCCCTTTAAATTTATGACTAGCGTATGTTCTGATGTCATGAATTAACAAGGTTACAGTTACATTGCAGGAAATCCCACGGAGGCTGCACTATTGTATATTATGTATTATTATATAGATACATTAAGAAAGAAACTTATTTAATGGCTTGATGTGAACTTATTACTCACAACATTATAATAAGTGAAATAATAGTGTAAAAAAAAAGCATTATGAGTAATTATTTGCAGAAGTAATGTAAAGACAGAGAGAAAATGACATTCATGCAATATGTTTCAACAAAGCAATTCTGCTAATTGCTCATTTACCTGAATCATAAGTGTACATTAAATGGATAGAAAAATATTGGGATTTTTTTTTTTCCCAGAGTGCATCATTTCAATAACAATTAGATTAAGGGGGATGTTTATAACGGTTTTCCAATCATTTATATAGAAATGAAAACTATTATAAAAAAAAAAAAAAATGTATCAAAAAGTGAATTTTGACATCACAGAGAAAAGCTTTTTAAATAGGTGATAATAAACACTGTTTCCCTAGCGTTAAAGGACCCATTAGGACCGACTCGGCAGTTATTCAAATACAGCACTACTAAAACTGTTATCATTGAAGTTATATTCATGAGTTTTATTGATCTTTATCTTTACTGATAGCAGCCATGTTGTTAAATAGATCTCCCCCAGTGCCATTGTTTTCTATGGTGCTTTACATAAGGTACACACAGGAAGTGTGCCCTGAAGCTCAGTTTTTAAAGGTAAACATCTGACATTCTATACACAAGTTACTAGTTGTGGAATCATAGATTTGCATAGGCAGCAACTAACTAGAAATCAGTTTCTAGTTTTGCCATTACTGTTCTCTTAAGAGAAACTTTTCTACTTTTATTCCCCTAAATGTTTACATACATAATATAATGGGCAAAATCTAATAAAAGCCCGAATTCGCTTTTCCGAGTTTATCCCGAGAACATCTTGGCTCTTCGTGCGGTAATATATATATTATATATTCGATTGAATTTTTCAATGGAAAGGTAGCCATACTTTATATGGTATATTTGACATTAGAAGTATGGCTACCTTTGCATCGAAAAATTGTGATCGAAAAACTCGATTGAAAGTTTTTGTACCAAGTTTATTAAACTCGAAAAGACCGCTCTGGGTCTTTCCGTGTTTACCGGGAGAAATCTCGCATTGTTCTCGCGAGATTTCTCAAGATCTCAATTTTCTGAATTTTTTGGACAGAAAGGTAGCCATACTTTACATTGGTAGTATATTTTACATTACAAGCATGGCTACCTCTCCATCAAAAATTTGGAAAAATCGGGCTCAAAATCTTTCTCCAGGTAAACTCAGAAAGACCCGTAATTCAGCAATGTGCGAAGTGAGCTCCAGATCCTTCGCATCACTTCACACTGACTGTCATGCACTCACTGATGACCTGCACGCGTACATCAGCGAACGCTTTAAAGGGATTCCAGTTGAGTGGTCTCGGCGAGACTGGAATCCCTTTAAAGCATTCGCTGATGTCCGCGTGCAGGACATCAGCGAGCGCATAACAGCATGTGCAAAGTAATACGAAGGATTAGGAGCTCACTTCGCACATTGCTGAATTACCCCCCCCCCCAGAGCAGTCTTTCCGAGTTTAATACATTTTGCCCAGGATGGTAAATATCGACCAAAAAATCTTTCCAATTTTTTTTTTTTTGCGAACTTCCGAGATGTCGTGGGAATAAACTCAGAAAAGTGAAATTGGGTTTTTCCGAATTTATTAAATTTCACCCATAATGCTGTGCTCTACACAGTCATAAATAGAGTATGAGTAACTCATACCCGCACCGTGCTTTCAACCAGCAAATTCTGGTGGTATCTCCAGTACTGGAACCCATTATCTTCAGGGAAAAGAGGTTTTTATTATTAAAGGAACAGTAACATCAAAAAATGAAAATGCATATAGATTTATTATATATATTCAATCTGTCCTTTCAAAAATTCTAAATGAAGTCTATAAAGTATGATATTTATCTAATTTACATTTTTTTTAAAGTGGGCTTTTGGGGCTGCTTCTCAGAATATGTATTAACTAAAGCTCCTAAAAACTAAAGAACTGGGGTGAGGTCTAATGTACACATACAACATGGCTGCTACCAGTAAAGATTAAGGGCATAGGCGTGGGCACAGGGTGTGCCTGGGAACTCCCTAATATCAGCATGCAGGATGATACACCACGTATAAAAATGCCAGTGTGAACGTAGCCTTAAGATTTTTTTTTCTTTAGGGGCACACCCTAATGTAATGGCCTGGCGCACCTATGATTAAGGGGGTTATTGTCTAATGTCCGATTTCGACTGTTGACTCTCAAACAGCGGATTCCCATGGCAAATCCGCGACTGCAGCAATTCTCCCATGATAAAGTCGTGACTGTGCCAATGTTTTAAGTTGCGGCTGCGACAATATTCTCATTATAAAGAGGCGACTGCGACAGTAGCAGTCTATTGAGACTGTTTTTAGCTGGCGAATTCACACTTTTACGCCACAATTCCGACTTCAGAGAATAACCCCTATAAGAGACAGAAAGCAATAAAATTCATGAATTTAACTTCAAATATACCGTTTTTCTAACGGCTGTATTTGAAAGACTCTTATGCCAAGCCAGATGGGTATTTAATATGTTTTATTCGATTACGAATTTAGAGTTCGGAATTATAATTTTGAAATAAATAAGTGACGTCACTTCTAAAAGATAATAACAATTTTTATTAATGTTCAATCACTGTCATTTATGTTTATAAATCCATTAATTTCTACAAAGTCAAATCGGGCGCCAGTGCTGCTTAATTTATCAAAAAATACAAGGGTATAAATTACAGTGAATGAAAGGTTAATTGTCCGTGTTTTATATCATATAAAATTGCGCGTTCCTTACTTCCATTCTTTCCTTCTGTACATATTACTTTTCATTAACAGCCCCACAGGGGAAATTATCGGGTTTAGAAAGAATAATCGGTAAAAGAAAGTCCAAGAATCTATGGACAAAATATAAACCTTTTAGTACTGAAATGTGGGTGGTTCATCTGGCGAAGGAGAAAAAAATACAATTAGACCTTAGGACTGATTGATTTCATCCATTATGTGCCTAGAGAAAAGAAATACACTCTTTTAGACATAATAACTAACATTATATACCTCGAAATGATAAGCGGTTGGAGAAGAAAGAGTAAAGCAGCAGAAAGATTTCCTTGAAATCTGTCTTCGGATAAAAATTGCTTTAACCATTTGAACTTGATCGTTCCATTAGGCGCTTAACTTGATATTTTGCGTGGAAAGGATCTTGACAAGGGAAAGTAGATCTAGAAGCCTTGTCTTGTAATTATGCCAAGCTCTCCTGAGAATATTTCCTGGTCTCGGGCTTTACTTAACCGATTTTAGCATAATTAGACATGTTAAAGCAAAGGGGGGAAGCTTGGCTGAATTTTCTCTAATTGAAAGAATGCTTACTGGTGCAGGAACCCAACGCTAGACACCTGTCTGACTGTAAGCGACAAAGCCATGATTGAAAACCAGTCAAAGGGTGGGGGGGATTATTTTTCCTTGACAAATTAAAGAGCTTTTTGTGATCCTTTTGGACTGGGTGACAAATGACTCGTTTAAACCCAAATACAGTAGGATTCCCACAATCCATCATTTACAGCCAGGTGCAGGATTGTAAAGTACGGACGTGTACGGACCCTTGTGTTTTCATTTCGATCTTTCCATCTTTGTGTTTTAGTTGTTTAAATAGAGCAGAACACTAAATATAAATCTTTTTATGTACAGTATCTTTTGTCCTTATATGGCCAATGTGTCTGAAGTCATATGGAGAGTTCACAAAGGAGTGCAATCAAGGTACCCTGTTACCTTTTTCCATTGTTTTCTCTTCTGACCCATGAAGTAGTCCTGGATGAGTCTATGTTGGCAGCAAATTCCTCCCTTCTCCATCTACTTTTTTGATTTGCTGCCAACCACAACTGAAGGGGAACTGCAGATCCTACCTGACAGGGAACTGATCATAGACTTCTATTGAAGATAAATATGTTTTTACTTTCATTTGCGGAGACTAGTGGCAGGTGAACCCTTGGAATACAATGAATAAATAAAGAAGATGATGTCATTCCATGGACTACATCGTGGCTGAAGGCTAACGTCCTTGAATTGACTTCATCATGAGCATAAAAGAAGAAAAGGATTCACAGACAACATGTGCCAATCCAAGACCACTTCACTGGTCAGAATAGAAGACATCAGAAAATGTAAGGGCGCTTTTAAACCTCGCTTTCAGTGAGATTCTGAAGATTCGGTGAGGTTTGTAAAAGAAATCCAACTCAACAAATTCAAGGTTGTATGAGTTTTTGATTCAGTTGGTATTGTTTTGTTTTTTTATTTTTTAAAGTAATCAGACAAAATGCAACCACACTTCAGATCTGCAGCTTTGTGTATTTCAGATTATCAGACTGCCATTTATTATATAGAAAGAGGAGGAAAGAAATATAACAAAGGGGGGCAATCGTTGACTGACACAAGTAGAAACCAATCACTTCAGATAGCATTTACCGGCAGGGATTTAGAATAAACCTCTGGTTGGTTGTTTTGGATCTATACCTAGTAAATGATTGCCTCAATTGATACATTACTTTGATACAGCGCCCCCATTTTCATTACAAATTGATATGGCTTCCCAATCTGGAGAGGATCTCAGAAAATGAATAATGGAAACAAAATTATTCATTGTCAATGAGTCCAATGACTGAAGGAATGAAAACCCTCGTACTACGCTGTTCTACTTTATTTGCAAATGTGCCAACCAAGGCATGTTTCTGCCATCTCATTCCTTTTTTTTTTTTTTTTTTTTTTTAATTCCAAGGCCTCTTTCCATATGGACAGAGTCCAAAATTATCATTTCAATTTTGGCATGGGGGACACATAGTTCTAAACCTAATCGAGATACGACACCATCTGTGCGTTTGAAGGAAATCAGATGAACGTTCCCATGAATTGACTCCTTGTTTACTTTTAGGATGTATCACAAATTGATTCTAAGGGTTTGAGGCCTAAAAACCCTAATCCGAACAGTTAACTTAAATCTATGGATATAAAATTTTGGAAATTTGACAGATTGTCTCAAAAGTTCCCCACTTAGAAATCAATAAAACAGGAGATAATCTGGGAAGTATCTTTAATCGACTGTAATTCTGAAAATATTTATCTACGAGTGTATTGAAATAAATATTCAATAAAACATTGTTTCCAAAAGCAATTTCACTACCCGAGCATCACAGAAATGTCTAGACGGCACTTCAGTTGGAAAAGAGCGCGCAAGTATTATCCATGTCATTTAATATTTAAAATATTTGGAATAAGTTAAATTGGACTTTTTACAATTCCTGAATTTAGGGGGTTATTGACTGAAGTCTGAATTGTTGCACAAATGTGTGAATTTGCCAGCTAATGACGATCGCAACATTACGCAATAGATGGCTACTGTCGCGGTTTTCTAATTCATTATGGGAATATTGTTGCAGTCACAACTTTACTATGGGAATATTGTCAAAGTCATGACTTTACTAAGGGAATCCGCTGTTTAGTCAATAACCCCCTTAGTCAGTTAAACATTTTGGAGTTTATTCATGAAAGTGCAAATAGCTGCGTAAAAGTCTGGTGATAATGATGCTGAGGACTTATGGAGCTCTTTGGATCGCTTTGCATGTTCGTGCCAAGGTAATTCACCTATTCAGCAAGCATCGGAGTTTGTCGAAGAAGCAAATTCAGTAAACTGTATCCACAGCTCCAGTTTTCCTTCACAAAGTCAAAGTGATGGGTTAGGGGCTTGCAGAGGTGGGTAGAGTATTCAAAAATTTTACTCAAGTAAAAGTATTGTTACTTGAACCAAATATTACTCAAATAAGAGTAAAAAGTATTCATCCAAACATTTACTTGAGTAAAAGTAAAAAAGTACTTTGATTATAACCTACTCAAGTAGTGAGTAAATGCAGAGTAACATTAAACTAACAAAAATAAACTAACAATCTATAAAAAACAAACTAACACTCTAATTCCAAAGAAACAAGACCTCAGTCCCTTACCCCATAATTAGGCTAGGGCCCCCATCCCTATAGTGCTGATGGGGTTGGGGGCCATGGGAGGAGGTCTTTGATTGACCCCACAGGGGTGCACAGGGGGGAGGGTGCAGGGAAGCAGCTCCTATGGAACTGCTTCCTGCACTTAGCGATCCCATCATTCAGACTAGTGCTAAGTGAAGGGTGATACTGGGGGGAGGTGTGGGGGTCCCAGGGATCCCTGCTAGCTGGGATTTATGTAGTTTATAGTAATTGTTTCCATAGCGCTAGTATTGCAGTAGCGATATGGAAATAATTGGGTTTTTGAATCATTAACCGCTTACTTGCCAGTTAATGATTTCTAATGTATATAAAGGCAGTCTAGGGATTTATGTAGTTAGTAGTGATTGTTTTTTTATACATTGTTGCAGTTAGTGTCTGTTTTTGGATACGTTGTTTTTTATGTAGCTGTGTTAGTGTAAAGTCGTGACTGTGAAAATACTCACATTATAATGGAATAACACAGAATGTAACTGAGTAAAAGTAGCGTTACTCACACCACAGATTTACTCAAGTAAAAGTAAAAGTCGTTCACATTTAAACTACTCACAGGAGTAACATTTTTCCGAAATACTTGAGTAAATGTAACTGAGTAAAAGTAACTACTTACTACCCGCCTCTGGGGGCTTGATAGCAGAGCTCCTAGTATCCGACTAACTTTTCCGCACTATGCAAGAGACGGCATCCAATTCGGTTCATGGAAACCCTCTGTTTAGTGAATAAGGAGAAGTGAATTTGCAACTATCGGATCGTAGCCACCCGAAGCGATGAGAATTCAATTCAACAGTGAAATTCTCACTTGAGAATGAATAAACCCCTGTATCACTGTGAAAAGATAAGTATTGTTTCTGAAACAGTTCTGATTAGCAGTTGTACAGGTCTTGACTAATACGTTTATATCCAGTTACAGTTGGTCTTAAAATTACATTTTAGCGAGTGGTAGATTTAAATTAATTGTGAAATGGAATATGAGTTTATCTCCAAAAGACTAAAAATTAACTAAAATAAAAAGACCGCCTGTAGTTTGTCCTAGTTTACAACACAATGAAAGATAATTCTAATTGAAACCGTATCTGGTAACATTTGATTTGTCTAAAATGATAACTTCTGCAATCAACAGCAAATAAGCAAATCGGTACTTCTATTCCAGTTTCATCATGACGTTCCGGTTCATCTTTTCTTTTTTTAAAATAAAATTAGTATACAGCAACATTACTGTATGACATATTGGGGGTTATTGACTACAGTCTGAGGTGGGTTATTCTCTAAAGTCCGAATTGTTGTGTAAAGGTGTGAATTCGCCAGCTAAAGACGGTTAGAATAGACTGTTGCAGTCGTGTCTTTATAATGACAATATTGTCGCAGTCGCTACTTTACAATGGGAGAATTGTCGCGGATTTGCTGTGCGGATCTGCTATTTGAGAATTCAACAGTCAAATTCGGACTTTAGAGAATAACCCCCTGAAGTTTTCTGTATTTATTCATGTTTTATATGACGCTACTATATTACACAGCGCTTTACAGAGATTCATCATTCACTTCAGTCCCTGAACCGTGGAGCTTACAATCTAGTTTTCCATAGATTTTTTCACACACATAGATAGACACACAGATGTATGTTTTTGGAAATGTCACGTAAAGGTTTGAATTTTCCACTTCCCCATATGCAGGTATTCAGCAAACTCTGCGATGTGTCAAATTCACCGGCTAACGACAATCACACGCCACATAATAGACTTCTGCTGACGCGATCGTCACTTTACTATGGGAATACTGACACGGTTGCGGATTTTCATTGGGAATTCTCTGTTTAGTGAATAAGGGCGGAGCCACAGGAAGTGATAAGAATTCATTCCCACAGTCAAATTCTCTCTTTGATCAATAAGCCCCTAATGTAAATATTTTTTAAGTTTTATAATCTGACATTTACCGTAAATATGTTTTAAACAGGCATATCTTAAATACTGACTATATTCATAACCCCACTAGCGGGTTGTTTCACCCCAAATTCTCATCTAAAAACAACATGAAATTTTCTATCTTGAGACTAAAATATCATTAGCTTTACAACCACAGGAAGCAGCAGCATTTTTGCAGCCAAATCCAAGGGAAAAAAAGGTTTTAAAAGGCTTTT
>WMED01022568.1:0-11640 GCA_019650415.1 Pipa parva | reverse complement strand
ATGTACTTTACATTATTAGTATGTACTTTACATTAGTAGTATGTACTTTACATTAGTAGTGTGTACTTTACATTACTAGTGTGTACTTTACATTACTAGTATGTACTTTACATTATTAGTATGTACTTTACATTAGTAGTATGTACTTTACATTACTAGTGTGTACTTTACATTACTAGTGTGTACTTTACATTAGTAGTGTGTACTTTACAGTACTAGTGTGTACTTTACATTACTAGTATGTACTTTACATTACTAGTATGTACTTTACATTAGTAGTATGTACTTTACATTAGTACTTTAGCTACCTTTCCATTGAAAAATCCAATCAAAAAGTTTCAATTAGTAAAATTGATATTTTTCGATCAGCACCTGTTGTTTTACATAGATGAAACTCGAGAAGGTCAAAATCGACTTACTCGAGCTTTATAAATTTTACCCTTAGCATCTTTGCCTGAGATCCCTTTAATTAAAGCATACATGGGTAAAAACAATATGACATGTTCTCTCCCTGAAGCATACCCCCTCTAGGTAGATGTGTCAGATGATGCATTTTGACACTGACATCAAGTCCAGTGTCAAAACACTAAGAAAACATGTTAAAAAAAGCTTTAAAACACCACAACTTTTGACGAATGTGGTAATGGCCCATTGAAGCCAATTATTGGGGTGCATTTGTTTGCAGTTTCAATGCCAAACTTGATGTCAGTGTCAAAAACAACATCTAGTAATACCCTAAAGAGTAAGTTCCATGGACAAATAATTTGTAAGATCTGTGATCGTTGACTAAATCCTCTAGAGAAGTGTTGGCTTTTGTTTTTGTTTTTTTGCTTAGTAGGGATATTGTTGTATGCAGGAAGGCATTCAAATAAAACAAAAGGATCCTTACATAATATAGTAATGTGGTAGAACTGTGATAATGCTTATTAGGCTATATGCTTTTGTGTACTGCAACAGCATTTTTAAAAACAATTATATTATACCACACCGATGTATTCTATTTATTTTTAATACGTTTGTGCTGTTTAATCATCTAATTGATCATTTTTGCTAATGTCATTTAATAAAAATTAAATGTCATTTGTAATGAGAAGCACGTTTATTTTCAAGGTAATATAGATGACGCCTTGTATAAAAAAATGTTGTCAGTTAAATATTTTATTATGCTTAGGAGCATGTGATACATATAGATATTTGTTAGCATGAGAATATGGATTTATCCATTGTTGATTTTGTAATACAACTTTGTTTTTTTTTTCAGCATTTGGACACAATGAATGTCCTGACCCTGGAGTACCAATAAATGCTCGACGCTTTGGTGACAATTTCCAGTTGGGAAGTTCAGTTTCTGTCGTCTGCGAAGATGGATTTATCAAAACTCAAGGCACCGAAACAATTACTTGTATTCTAAAGGATGGAAAAGTCATGTGGAGTGGACCAATTCCAAGATGTGAAGGTCTGTAAGTTTTTATAGGTACCATTATGGATAATATATTTTAAAAATAATATTTTAAAATTCTGGTGGATAGTTCTTCTGCCATTTCAATTGCAACTAGACCAATATCTGTAAAAAAAAGTTTACATATACTCCCTGTGATTCTGGAAGTTTCCTTTGTGTATTCATAGTGCAGCTAGTGTAGCAGAGAAAGAATTCAGTAGGAGAAGTTTGGGTCAATAACCAATAATGCCTGCAAAATTAATGAGTGAAACTATTGGCTACGCTACATTTAAACCATGGTTTTTCATTGGGTTTGTATACCTTAATAAAGGAACAAACAAAAACGCTAGCAGTATTACAAATAGAACATGATGAATATGACAAAGACGGGTTAGTGGCACAGCCAAAATTTTGCTTGTTAAATATTATTAATAAAAACATTTCATTTGTATGAAGCAGATTCCATTCTCCTTTCACAAAGCCTTGTAACTTCTCTCATTTGAATGATTTTGACAGTAGCATCACAGCATTATTACAAAACATTTCATTAGCGATAGCAATCAGAATTCATCATTTCTTATTTTTAATAAAATAAATTCATCTATGGTGGTTTCATTTTTTTTTCTGATTGCAAATCATAATGGTTCATAACAGCCTCATCGAATTTTCAAGCGTGTTTAAACTACTTGAACCTTTGTCATATGTACAGTATGTCAGTCTGTAAATGTGTCTGTTTCTGCATGAGCTACACGTTATATTGTATAAACTGCAAATATAGGGACCAGATGTGAGTAATGTGCGGGAACCTACATATGAACCTAGTGAATGAATTACTGTAAGTAGTGCCAAATTGAGTGATGATTAGGAAATCATCAAAATAATATTTTTTTTCTTAATATAAATGGATAGATGAAATATGAACACCCAAATGTGCCATGATAAATGAATCAAATGCATCGTGAGCATTGTGGCCCCATCCAGTTCAGCATATTCTCCTGCAATGTTGATCCGAAGGAAGGCAAAAAACCATTGAGGCAAGAACCAAAAATCCTCATTCTCTAAATCCTGAAATATGGTAATGAGAATCATTCCCTGGATCAATAACCCACCTCCAGTCATCTAAAATTCATAACTTATAATATTCATACATTCATTTTTGTTTTTAAACCCTTCTAGTAAATTCACTATTACAACTTCCTCAGGCAGAGCCTCACTGCTTACAATTAATGTCCTTGGTATAAATACACCTGGTAGGCTCCTGGGGCCCAAACCACCTGTTGCCAGCTGTATCACTGAAGCTGTGAATAGATCATGGGAATGATTTCTGTATTCACCCCTTGATATATTTTTACATGATGAATAGGTTTCCCTTAAGTCATCTTTTTTTTTTTTTCCCAAAAATTAGTCCCAATGTTGATCATTTTTCTTGGTAGTTTCTCCAAAAGATTCCGAACTAAACACATTAATGGGGGTTATTCACTAAGGTGTGAATTTGACTGTCGAATTCGCAAACAGCGGATTCCCATAGCAAATCCACTACAATTTCCCCATTGTAAAGTCGTGACAATTTTTTAAGGTTAAAATTGCGACAATTTTCCCATAATAAAGTCGTAACTGCGACAATATTCTCATTATAAAGACACGACCGTGACAGAAGCAGCCTATTGCGACTGTCTTTATATGGTGAATTCTCACCTATACGCAACCATTCGGACTTTAGTGAATAACCCCCATTGTCTTTTGGTTTTGGGTTTGATTCCATCTCTGTAGAAACGTTTTACTCCAATGCAATAATTTAGTAACATTTATAGTTTATTACAGTTGTTTAACTGTGGTACAAATGCAACTTGGTCAGAAAATGCATAGCTTGTTGTGTCAAAAAAATAATACAACTATCTCTTTAAAATAAGAAATTGCAATGAAACAGGAATTATACTGAGGATGGTTGGAATACTGACCAAGCAATTTAGGATGTAATAACTGGAAAACTGAAACAGATATGATGAAAGTAAATAAAAATGTACATAATTGAAAAATAATAATTTTAACATTTAACTTCCCTATTTAAAAAGACTTTCAGGCCTGGCTGTAGTCATAACCAATTAAAAACCACTTGGAACCCCTGTAACTAATGGTCCAAATTATAGATGGGTAACTGGGGCCCTATATTTTAAACCTGCTGTGGAGCCTCTCTCCTTCACTCTGCATAAATCACTCATTAGGATAGGGGAAAATCCAGCCACAAGTTCTCCTTCTTGACTCCCTTCCTGCGTTCACATGCACAGAAACATAGTTTTGATCTAGTAGGGATTATGTGCATGAGTGCACTACCAGGACAGCGGCTGTCAGAAAGCAGTGATCAATTTCATAAAATATGTTGATTGTGCTGCAGGAGAAAGGTCAGTGAATTTACACCTGTTTTTTATGCTGAAACAGCTAAAATGGTGGAGGGTAGGGGTCCATGTATCTAAAAGAAAAAAGTTGATGGCAAAAAATCAAGAGAGGTTAAAGAGATTGTTTGTATTACCGTTTTGTACACAATTGGCTCAACATTTGTAGTCTATGTGTATATTATCCCAAATAAAAGGGAGTGAGGTACAGCTGCTGAGTGCTTGTCTTTCTTTTTGATTTTTGATGGAATTAGCAGAATTTACACTGTATTCTGGAAGGTACAAGAAATAAACATATACTGTTGACAGCACTATGTGTATACTGAGTAACCATAAAATCTAATGCGGTGATACTTGCAAACACTACTAAGTTTAACTACAACACAAAAAGTGGAGAAACCACAGAACTCAAAATAACCAATCACCAAGTAAACTACCATGTGGTTAGAGTGTGTATATGAAGGTCAATTAACATGAGAGTCATGTGCAACACAAATGTGTAATAAAGAAAACAAATTCAAATAAATAAATCATATACAAACAAAATAAACAATACAAACTAACAATAAAATAAAAATGACCCTACTCAGGTCGTTAAATATATGGTGTTGTATCCCAATTTCTAATTCAAAAGACATAAATGGGCCCTGAGGGAGGAGAGACAAACCAACAAGGATTGTCTGCAAACTCAATTCATCTTAGTTATATACAGCATTCTTGGACACAGGTCAATAAAGTGAACTGGGCATATATAACAGTAGAATTAGAGCGTACTTATAAATGTTGCACATGCATGCCAATGTATTGATCAGTGCTCAGACTTAATGGCCCCTTAAGATATTTAGTGGCCATAAAAGTGCCAACAGTGTACTGCTGTTAATATAAAGCACCATCCATCTTCAATGTTGGTGTAAATTTAACTGCCATGTTGATTATAACAATTTCCAAGGCAAAGGCCTGCTTGTGCATATACTTTTCTCTTTCTTATCTGTTCAGTTGGATTTGACTCTCGGTCACTCAATGGATCATTGTTCACCAGCCCTCTCTGTCTTGCACTGCTTCTTTTAATTGCGGCTTGTTTTTTCCCATGTCCAATTTGATAGTGTCCACCCAATGGTTTTTGGTCGGCACTTTCCTCACTTGCCAATGACCAATCCCAGCATGATGTCTTTCTCTAGAGAGTTACTTTGCATAATATGGCTGAAATATGATAGTCGTAGTTTGGTAACTTTGTCTTCGACCAAGGTTTTTGGCTTGATGCGATCGATTACCTTATTTGTAACTCTTGCCATCCATGGTATTCATAAAAGCATTCTCCAGCACCACAATTCCAATCTATTTTCTGTTGATCCTCCTTTTTCCACATCCATGTTTCACATCCATATGTGGCTATGGGAAAAATGTTTGCACTGATTGATTAGCTTGCATTTTTTTTGCAAGGCAAATATCTTTGCATTTCCAAACATTATTCAGACTGATCATAGAGCTTTGTCCTAACGTGATCCATTGCTTTATTTCAGGAGTGCAGTTTCCATCTTGACTTATCTTCACACTAAGAAAGATGAATTCATCGACCAATTTGATTTCTTCATTGTTGATTTTGATATTTCAGTTTACTGCGTTTGTCATGACTTTGGTCTTCTTGATATTCAGACGCATACTGCATTTCTCGCTTTCTTCATTCACTTTCGCGATGAGGTTCACAAGGTCTTTTTTTTTTTTTTTTTGTACATGTACAAAGTAGAATAATTCCACTTGACTTGTATCCTGAGTCTGGATATACATACCCAAATAGATATTCAAACACTTCTCATGACACTTGAGATGTACAGTATATATACCAGACAAAGCAAAATTATACACACTGAGTAAATAACTAATCTTGTGTATCTGATGCATCTGGTTAAAAGGGATGATCTGGAAACTTTAGGATTCCCATTTCACTGCATGAATTCATTAAAAGAAGAGCAGTCAGCATTGTTTATAATGTTTATAATCATCCCAGAAGCCTGCAGAATTTATATGTCTTTGGGTTTAAATATAAAAATGTAATATCTGTAAAAACCTAGCAGAACTTTTTACCCTCTGAAAAATTCATGGTAAAGAGCAAAAAATCCCTCCAGCACCAAGTAGTAAAAAAAATAGAGCAAAGTGAAGAAAAGACATCATGCATGCTAACTTTTTATCACAATTCTTTATTATGAGGTTTAAAAGTCATGATGGGAGGTTTGATGCCAAATGCTGTAAAACTGTGCAAAACTACAACTCCCAGAATGCCAGTTAGCAAAGAGAAATTTTGGATCTAAAATGACTGTTCATATAACTCTTTTCAGACTGATGATGTACACAATATAATTTTTTTTTTAGCACTTTGAGTGTTTTTTCTATTCAGACCAGCTGTATTAAACTTTGTAGAAGATAATATTTTTGACTTAGGTGTACCAGTATCCATTTAATCAGTACATTAACAGACGATATACAGTATGTTAAAAAAAACATTATGAAGTTAAAATATAACCTATTTATTGACCCATATGCTGAGCATACTTCGCTACTTCCCCATGTTCACTTAAATGGGCAAAATTTATTAACCACTCTGTGTCTTTCTGATTTTACCAAATATCACATTGTTTTCATTAGATTTCTCGAGATCGAGTTTTTCAAACTCAATTTTTGGAATTTTTTTGATGGAAAGGTATAAAGCTATACTTTACATTAGTCGCATATCTACATTTCCATCGAAAATTTTGAAAAATCAGGATCGAAAACTCAATCCCGAAATCTCGAAAGAAATCTCATGAGAACAATGCGAGATTTCTGTTGGTAAACTCGGAAAAACCCAGAGCGGTCTTTTCGAGTTTAATAACTTTCACCCAATATTGACTTTACTCTGCGAAGTGACGAATACGCAACCAATTCAGACATTCACAATAGTTGGGTGCATATGGGGCACTTTGCATCTCTTTGCATGCATGTGCACATGTAATTTTACTATTGACTAAGCTGTACAGTGTTTTGAACAAATGAATCTGACTAGATGAACTGCTTCAAATTAGTTCACTTTGACTTCACCCTTCAGAATAGAGAATTAGGGGGGTTGATAGCAGGGCTCCAGTTTTGTTTTAGGTGACTATTCATTCAAAAGTGACAATGGCAACTGCGACTAAATGACAACATGACCAAGGACACAGATAGAATATTCACAGAATACAATTAGTGGGACAGTGTGAGACTGATGTCACTGCCCTTCACTGGTCGAATTTCTATCTGCCTGACTATGCCACACTACACATGCAACAGCAATCGCTTTTGTTGGAGAGACCAAAAGAGTCGCCTCGCCGAGACTGGAACCCCTTTAAAGCACTCGCTGATGTCTGCGTGCAGGACATCATTGAGCGCCTATCAGTCAGTGCGAAGTGAGGCGAAGACTGCGCACCTCACTTCACACTATCGTGAATTCCCCCCATAATCTCAATCATCATTTAGCTCTGCCCAACCCAACATGGGAAAGAAAAGTCAGGCTGACAGGGAAGATGACAGAGAGAAACGCTGTATAAAGGTACATTTTTTTTCATACATATATATTTACAAAAATGTTTATTTCATTAGTAAAACCTAAATTAGTAATAGTTTTGATGTGACAGGTGCACTTTAAACTGGTAAAGAAATAAATAGCACAAACATCATGAGATTTCTTATTTCCATAAACTTTGAACTGATTAAAATCTGTTATAATAAAATGAGTAAAAAGATAATGACAGTCACATCTGTAATAGAAAACAGACCAGGAAGAATTTGGCACTTTGCAGATTTTTATTGCAGCCCTGCTTGTATTTCATGTATGAAAGTAAAACCTATATAACCTCAGTGATTGAGCACCCCTTCTCATTCTGTTTCAGAATGTATGTTATATGCCCTATAAAAATATTACAATGACAGAACATTTTTGGACTCTATTAAATCATTTTACTCCAGCCTAAACTTTTCCAAAGTGCAATATTTCACACGGGATTGATACAGAATACTGATGGCATTTTTAGCCAACTAAAATCTTGCTGTTTCATTTAACTTTTGTAGGGAGAAGGCAATTGCTAGCCATTGCTTGCTGAGATGGAAAACAAAAAGCATTTTTTTTTTAATATAAATTGGTCTTTCAGATGCTTAAAATATTTCCTATCAAAAGCCAGCAAATCAGATGCAAAATAAATTAACTGAAGTTGCTTCTGCGAAAAGACCGAGATTGAGTAAACAAAATATTATATAGTGAACAGTCATAAATCCTCTAAGATAGTCTTAATGATGAAGTACCATGTTAGAAGAAACTCAATAATTTAAATACCTATTTAGGTATTATGAACAGGGCTGGATTTACAGGAGCTTACAGTCCTTTTTCTTGCCTTAGACCACACCCACTAAATGACCAAACCCTTTATGATGAAGTATGCAATGCACTGAAGTGCTTAACTGTGTGACAGGTGTCACAGCTTTGATGGTTTTAACATTTGAATATTAAAGTATTTATAAGTTAGAATGCATACCCCTAATCCCTCCTTCTCACATAACTTTTAAAGCCACCTATAGGGCCATACCTCTTGTGCCTATAGATAAATCTGGCGCTGATAATGAATCATATTTACATTAATTATAATGGCAATGCACCAGTAGCAGAAAATGACAATGAATAGAAACACACATTTAACCCAATTACCACCACTGCTCAGGTGAAAACAAACTCAACTCTTCATTTCATAGACAAAAAGAAGCATTATCCCACTAAAGCAGGGGTCCCCAACAGGTGGACCATGGTCTGGATCCAGACCCAAATTCCATCCTGTCCAGACCGGCAATGTACACTACAGTACAGACAACTCCTCCATTGCCGGCTGTCTGTGCTGTAGCGCTGAGCTGAGCGCTATAGCGATTCCTCTCCCCAGCTACAGCCTTTTTTAAGTGTGAATAGCAAAGTAGTATATGCCCCGTCCAAAAAAATAATCTATCCTCTCTTTTTGTAAGTTATTATAGCACACAAAAAGTTCCTGTTTGCTTGTAGAGAATAAATAGTCTTTAGTTGTATAACAGTCATGCTAATAATTAATATTTCAGCAGATCAAACTGAACACTAGTAACGTATTTCTAGTCTATAGTTACTATATTCTGGAATACCAATTGAGTGATTATAAATTGTGATTGTACCAATAGAAATGGGCCAGAAAGCACCCAATCATTTTAAAACATTTGACACATAGTACAAAATGTTGTGAGTGTTGTAGATGACATAGGGCTATTTTAATTGCTGCTTTTAATTATTACGCTTTTAATTGCTTCCTATTTGTCTTGCTTTCCCGATCTGGTCAAAAGCAGCAAATTCTATTTTCATCATGTCTTGTTTGCTCATTATAATTAAACAAATAGAAGCAATTTGAAGAGAGGGAGAGACAAGAGTAAATGGTTTAATTTAAGTACAATCTAACTGCTGTTGTACACTTTTTTCCAATTTTTTTTTAGCCACAAAATGGCACTTGCACACAACAAAATAATATGATAATGGATTCACTTGGGATGTTTAGGCCTACATAATTAGCATTGTTGTTAGGAAGCATTTTTATTTAACTTAAAGGAGAACTAAAGGCTAGTTCATTCCACGAGGAAATATTTACCGGTAAGGCTTTTAGGGGGTTATTGGCTAAAGACCAAATTGGTGCATAAAGGTGTGAATTCAGCAGTTGAAGACAGTTGCAACAGACTGCTACTGTCGCAGTAGCGTCTTCATAATGAGAATATTGTCACGATTGCGATTTTAATAGGGATATGTTGTCACAGTTGCCTTTAAAATTGTTGTGGTTGCAACTTTACAATGGGAAAATTGTCACAGTCATGGATTTGCTATGGGAATCTGCTGTTTGAGAATTCGACAGGCGAATTCTCATTTTAATCAATAACCCTGTTATTCTCCAGCGCTGCCTTCTGCTTTCACTAGCTTACTAATTGTCTTCTGCTTTCACTAGCTTACTAATTGTCTTCTGCTTTCACTAGCTTACTAATTGTCTTCTGCTTTCACTAGCTTACTAATTGTCTTCTGCTTTCACTAGCTTACTAATTGTCTTCTGCTTTCACTAGCTTACTAATTGTCTTCTGCTTTCACTAGCTTACTAATTGTCTTCTGCTTTCACTAGCTTACTAATTGTCTTCTGCTTTTGACAAGCTCTGTGATTCTATTTACTTCCTGTTCCTGTGTATCTATGAAAATAGAGCAAGCGTAGTAGCAGTTTTCTCATTTAAAACTGTTACTGCGCTTGCTCTATTAGTTATGAGGATAGTTGTGCTTGTCAACAGCAGAAAACATCAACAAGTTAAAGTAAGTTACCTAAAGAATCACCCCTGAAATAAACAAGCATTTAGTACTCTTTTAAATAGAGAATACTGAAAGTGAAACAAATCATTTAATAAAGTCAAATTATTAAACCAGTTTTTTTCTCTTAAGGATTGGGTTGTTAATAAACAAACATTCCCTGTAGCATTCAGACCCTTTTTTATGTGTAGTGGAGCATTAGTCCCGTGATATACCTTAGAAGATGTGCTTCAAAGTGAAGTGTTCTGTTTCTCAGTTGGAAGTTGTCTTATGTGACAAGAAGCCATAATTGCTAATGCAGTTTTTTTGTATTATACTTCCAGTGTTTGAACAGATTAAGCGAAGAAGCAAATTATCTGAACAGTTTTACTGCTGAGTTGGACTTTCTGAAACTTCTTGACATTAAGCAGAGCAAACATGCATGCCTTCGAATAAAACTCTTCTAATTGATTCGTACCATTATCACAGATGCCTTTGCCAGGTTTATATGAGGGTCACTGTAGACGTTATGAATAAGGAAAAAAAATAGAAAACATTCTTTAATCTAATCCTTTTATGGGGGAAAAAGAAGCTGCTGTTTGGAAAGTGGTTTTGCAGGTTTTATTTGTCTATAGTTAGTTATATTCAGTATGAATGTCTCCAATCAATAAAAGCTGGAAAAATATCAGAAGAAAGTGTTAAATTAAAATACATGCTTATGCTGTGTTATTCATGTTTGTAACTATAAACATTGCATACATTTCAGATGCATGTATGTATATGAAAACATCTTTACTAAGGCATTACTGTGTCACTTTCATTTTACTGTTTGACACAAAATGCCCTGATTAGACTCTTTAGTGCATCTGCAGTTGAGCTGATTTTTTTTTTTTTTTTTTTTTGTATTTTGCTCATTTTTTATAAATAAATGTCTTCTCAATATACCGGTAATTAATTTTGAAAGAGCTTAGAATAATCAAAGTTAACACCATTGACCATATACATATCTTAGGAACCTTTATCATAACGGTGAATGAAAGGTTTATTCATCAAATGAGGTCAGGGTGCAGGGAGAAGTGTAAAGTAGCAATGATGGTAGGATGCAGGGAAAGAGTGTACAGTAACAGTGAGGCTAGGATAGAGGGAGAAGTGCACAGGACCAATGATGGTAGGATGCAGGGAAAGAGTGTACAATAACAGTGAGGCTAGGATAGAGGGAGAAGTGCACAGGACCAATGATGGTAGGATGCCAGTAACATTGGACAGTGAAGTGAGGTTAGGATGTAGGCAGCAATGTACATTACAAAGGGGATTAAGGTGCAGGGAGCAGTTTACAGTGACAATAAGTTTAGGATGCAGGGAGCAGTGTACAGTATCGAGGGTTACGGTAGAGGGAGCTGTGTACCTGCTAATGAGGTTATGGCACAGGGAGAGGTGTACAATACTAGTAAGTTTAGAGTGCTAGAAGCAGTGTACAGTAACAG
>WMED01022566.1:0-11640 GCA_019650415.1 Pipa parva | reverse complement strand
CTCCCATATAGTACAGCAGATCTCCTTCCTGTAGTGCAGCATATCCCCTCCCATATAGTAGAGCAGATCTCCTTCCTGTAGTGCAGCATATCCCCTCCCATATAGTACAGCATATTCCCTCCCATATAGTGCAGCAGATCCCACCCTTATTTTTCCCCATAGAGTGACCCATATAGTGCAGCTGGTGCAGCAGTTTGCCACCGTATAGTGCAGCAGATCTACCCCATACAGAGTCTCATATAATGTAGCTGATGTCCCCCCCCCAACCCCCATTTCATGCTCCTTAGTGCAGTAAGCTTTGTAATTCATTACATGGGGTAGTGTGGTTGAAAAACTTAGCAATTCCCATTGAAACTGATTATATCCTGTTGAGTTTATGTCACATTTACATATCTACATTTATGTATGCAAGATTGCATAAACATGACTGAAATGAAAAGCAGTAAATAATAAAAATACTCTTTGTAACGTTATAAAATATAGGAGTCATAATGCACCCTATATACACAAGGAAATGGCTTGCAATCCATTTTTATGTATTTGAACACACATGGTATGCAGGATGTACAGTGTGATGTCCATTAAACCCATGCTTTTCTGCAGTATATTTTCTTAGAAATACTTTTCTGACTGCGGGTTTTATCTGTAAGTACCATCAAACATTGTCAACCAAGTAGTCAAACGCTTCTGAAAAAGACAGATAGATTCTCTAACCTACACATGCTTTAAGAGTTTAGGACAGCTGCACGAGATTTTAAAGAACATTTTCACTAGGCCTGTGATGAGTTTGTGTTAACATCTCCATAATATATTATACAAATATTATGGAGCGAGAAAATAGTTGGCATTAAGCGAAACATGATAAGCAGACATAGCCATTACTAAAATCAAAACTTGCATATGAGAAAATATTGGCAAAAGGTAACAACTATTAGGATTGGCTCACCAGTCTCAGGGGGTTATTCATTCAAAGGTGAACACAGTCACGTAAATGCCTGAATTTGCATCCTTTCACAACTTTTCCAACCCTGCTTATTTAACAAACTCTGTGATGTGACAAATTCACGACCAATTTGAACATTTACGACAGTCGTGAACTTACGGAGCTCTTCACATCATTTCGCATGTGCATGCACTGATAATTTGACTTTTCGGCATGCAAAGGCGTCCATCAAAGGAGTGAATTTTGCAAGGCGCACTGCTCCAAATTCACCTGTTTGTCTTCACCAGATCAGAGTGATGAATTGAGGGTTTTGATGGCAGGGCTCCAGTGTTGTGTAAGGCGACTATTCATTCAAAAGTAACAATGGCAACTGCATCTAAATTAGTCTACTACTAAACATGAATTAGGCACAAGATGACGCATAAAAATAGTATTTTTCTCTTATATACAGTAAGAGGGATATGATGAGATTGACTTCACTGCCCTTTACTCGTCGAATTCACCTGACTCCACATGATTTCTCATCCTACTATTGTGCAACTGATTACGCTGCACCGCGTCTGTCGCTGTCCGCTGTTCCATGAATAAGGAGAAGTGAATTTGCGTCTTCTTGATCGTAGTGATGCAAACAGACATGAAGTCACTATGCTAGGTGAATTCACACTTTAGTGAATAACCCCCTGTCAGAGTATAATAACTGCTAATTTTGATTTCCCAATGCTTTTATGGGGTAACACATTTAGCCACCAAAACATATATAGGGCATTCACATTCCCTTGTTGGGTTCCTGGTCCATGTAAATCTAATTTTGGAATTTCCTGAATAATTTTTTTACCCTGGAATTTTTCTCATTGTTCTGTACCATTCATTCAGTCAAAATGTGGGCCACTAATAACAGGACTCCGCCCCCCAAATAAAAGGTTCTCACTGGGACAAACTAGTTGTAAGTTGTATACATGGGCATGCTGAGCCCTCTGTAAATACTCTCAAATGACAGAAATAACTTTCTCAATACTATTCTGCATCTAAGTCAAATGCTCAGTGACACCTCTGTTCCTAGTTTTTTTTTAGCCCTATTAAGGAGTCCTTTGATGTAGTAGCTTAAACCATCTTTAAACCTGGGGGACCTCTAACATGACAAATGGTAAAAAGGGTAATATACAATCAATAACCTCTCCTTTACAGTCTTGTTAATCCTCTTTATAAGTTCAGCAGCTTGGGGACAATAGACATACATTATGTGGGTAGATGTGTAATTGTTAACAATTTGCACAGTTCTCTTGTCTTAACAGTAGCACAATAGATCTACTGGACGCTTATTAATGGAAATTCAAACAAATCCCTGAAGAGCTGTATAAGGGGTGCAACTTGACAAACCAAACAGGACACAGTCTAAGCTCCAAATACATGCCAGACTAACTAACAGTACTATAATATAATATTATAATAAACTAATGAATATAATAAACTAATAGTCACATTCCCTCAGATTTTATCAATATATACCATATCACTTTCCATTGCAAAAATGGGGAAGCTCATTTTAGGGAGTTCTAATGGTACCCCATTTACCAGTTTTAAAGGGACACTGGCCAAATTTTAAAAAAATGCATGTGTTAGTATATACTAATTACTAACTTTTAATAAATGCATTTTATTTTCAATTTTGGCCCTAAAATCAATTTTCTTACTTGTATAGAAGTGATATCTAGCACTTCTTTGTTTATGAGTCCATCTTCTTTCTGTGTCGCCGACTCTACCATGTCATGATCACACGGCTCTGTTCAGCCACGTTCTCCTCTTCTGCCACTCTCCCTGTGAAGCCCTGCACTGGCATTTCCTAATAGACACATGGGAGAGCATGCACGTCATCAAGGGAGGATGCGTTGATGATGTCACAAGGAAGTGCAGGATAGCACTTCTACACAGGTAAGAAAATTGATTTTAGGCCAAAATTAAAAATAAAGTGCATTTAATAAAAGTGAGTAATTAGTAGATACTAAACACATGCATTTTTTTTTTCAATTTTGGCCTGAGTGTCCCTTTAAATGTTCTCTTGTGGGCACCATTGTGGGGATGTACCAAAATCATCCCTGGTCACTAAAAGATTAGGGAACTTTAATACAGCCACATTTTTATCTTTGTCTTCCTCTGTTAATACCTCTAGGGGAAAATGTTTTACCGTCTATTAACCCTTCAAATCTACTGGGGACAGAGTGTCAGGGGGTTCTGTGGATGTATCATTACACTTCTAACCTTTCCAAAATAAGGGGAAATCTCTTCCCACAATCACATTGTGCAAAAAATTTCTGACAACTACAACTTAGTGCTCCACAGTTCCCATAAAAGTCTCCAAATCCATCTCCATTTGTGGAGTATACATTCTTGTCTATGAATGGAAATAATGCATCCTAAAATCTGACCTTTAAATAGCCCAATGCTTTGTGTTAGAACTATATATATATCTACAGTATATATCACTCCTACTGTATTCAATGTAAATTTAAATATAGGTAAGAAGTGGTTAGGAAGTTGTTCTGAATAAGGCAGGCAGCAATTTCAAAGCAGGAGCTTCAAGTCATGCTAAGCATGCTGAGTGCCCTGAAGCTGGTATCAGAAGTGCTAATCTGAATTCTCCTTTACCATTACAAAGATTTACATCTATAATCAGTCTTAGTGTCAAAATCTTTAAATGACCACAATGTATATAACCTTTTTCTGCCCCCTTTAAAAAAAATCTGCAATTCCAGGTATTTTAGGTACTTTTTTTTTTTTTTTTGAGGCTTCAGATATCGTTGATGTTCTAAGTAAAGTGCTAAAAATTGAACCATGGTATTATATTTAGGGTAATAATCTACATCCTTTTTTACATTAATTACCATGATTTTAATTTAACATTAACCACCAATTTATCTTACATTTGAGAAAGGATAAACAAAATTGTATTGATATGCAGTACCACTACTTGATATATCCCCCCACTTTCAGTTACCAGCGTAGTATATATTCAGATTTTACCTCAATTATTTAGTTCATTGTTTGTATAAATTAGGTAAAAATGATTGTGTCATTAAAAATAAAAACTCAACATCAGTATAAATAAGGGACTACCCTATATTTTTTTACTATTCTTTACAAAAATATTCCCCACACAATCTGCAGGATTGCAATGAGTAGAAAAACAATTTTGTTATATTTTATGATCCCTATCCCTATAAGAATATCAGTTTATATATATTTTTAAAGTTATTCTCGTATTTTTATCTTACTGAAAGTAAAAACATATTGGGTGTCGGTAAAAAATGATTGGAGCTTTACAACCTCTATGTTTTTGTCAGAGAAAACCACACTTCTGGGAAAATATTTCTGAATTTATCTCTATCTAGTTCTTGATACAACAAGATGAATTTTAGCTTTCTTATATATAGACAGATCCTAAATGTATAAATACAGTACATACTGTATCTTGATGTAACATGTAATTACCAAATAATGTCATGTAAACAGGAATTTTAACTATTTATTCAATGGGAATACAAACAATAATAAGTAGAGATGTTAATAAACTTGTATCCTACCTCCTCTGAGTTTTTCAGATCCTTATAGGGTAGATTTTTAGGTTTCAGTTTCCCATGTTCCCACTTAGACCAGAATTTTTGGAATAAATAGTTCTCTGTATATTTGTGAACCCTATGTGGGTCAATGCTGTGTAAGTGCACCTGAGGAATGGTGTCAATATACCTATAACATGTAAATTGAAAACTATGTAAATGCAAACTAAATAAGGTTAATAGCTTATACTACTAGTCTACTACTTATACTATGGCAACTGAACACCAGCAACAGAATACACAAAACAAAGCTACACACAACTGATTTTGCTGTACAGAATGTTTAATATTCAGTACCTTTTTTATATTATGAGAAAACAGTTTTAAAGGGTGAATACATTAATAGAAGCAAACTCATTTCTCATAATGTGGGATCAATCACTTGATGATAGCGGGAAGTGAGGGAGTAACATTTATCCACTAAACACCAATGATATTGACTTCCAGGGTTGCTAAGGTATTGTAAGGGCTGGTACTGACTGATTGAGAGAAGGAGTTAGCAGCACAACGGATCACAGCTGGAAATGACGTACAGACCCTAAGGCACGGAGTCTAAGCCTATCCTGGTCTTCACATAAGAGCCCCCACAAGGAAGTTAGGGCTTAGCAGCAGGATAACCCAGGTTGTGACCCTTAGAGCTGTAGCCAGACAATCAACAGATGGAGCAAGGTCAGTGAGAATCAGCAGGTCAGGACAGGCAGCAAACTAGCGTAATCAGAGTCCAAGCAAAGGGTCAGGGCAGGCAACAAACAGGTGAAGTCAGGAAGCAGGAACAAGTCAAACCAGAAACTTTAATAATAACTATAATTCACACCCAGAAGCACCTACAGAAGTCCTATATTAGGGTGCTGGTACTACTGACAGGCTCCTTTATATAGTAAGGGAGCCTGTCATGTGACCACAGCATAAGCGCAATGTGTGCGCCCATGACGTCAGCGCGCACATGGGATGTGAGCACCACTGGCAAGGGGTGGCGTGCCCGGCACTGCAAGGAGACTGGTGCAGGAGTGAGTGGGACGTGTAAGTTAAACTCCTCTCAGGTATGTGAAATGGGTTAAAAATCCAATGGGGAAAGAGAGACAAGTAGCAGACAGCATCAGGAAAGCAGTCCAGAATAAGGAGTAAACAGGCTAATAGGTCCGATTCTGTTTGAAGACAGCAACAGGTAGCAAAGTCTTGTTCATTCTCTTAATTAAAGAAGGCAAGGGACATTCAGAACTAACAGATCCTACTCTTTTCTTCCCAGATTTGTTCAAGTCCTTCAGGTTAGCTGGATTTTCGGTGCCACACATATTCTCAACTGAATTGTGCTGAAGAGCGTCTATTCACAACCACAGATGGTTCTCACTAGCATATTTCTGCACTGTGCTTTTAGAAAAGCGCATCTCGAAAATACACTGCCAAATTAGGTGTCCTTTGATCTTGGTATTTATGAATTTAATGAATTGGGAACAGTTGAATGTAATAAGACTTACAAGTTTTCATTTTTAACTATTGCAATTTATAGTTGTTTCTTAAATCTTACCATACATACAAAGCCTTATGTTTTATATATGTTTTTGAAAATATAATAAACAAAATACAACCAATAACTAATCTTTAAACATAAGAAGTAATATTCAAACATCTCACATTTCAAGACAAACTTGCGCTCCTATGAGTCTACATACATACACAAGAAGCACACAAACTTCCCTTATTCTAAGATTACTCAACCAAACTCTCAGAAAAAAAAGCAATTTGTATCCCTCTACTCACACCTGGTAACCCAGGGAACTCGCTTCACCCTGACATATTCAGCTAAACTGCGAATTCAAGTCAACCAAGAAGCGAACCATTTTAAAGACCTGTAATCTGCCAGCAACTGCATTTACACTTTATACAGACTTTTGTCTAAGTCCTGAATGATTTATTTCTTATTCTTTGACATTTTTTGTTGGGTGGGGGGAGGATAGGGGCTGGGTGAATTTGAAGTGAGAACTTACGCAAAATAGATCATTCACCATCTTTTCACTTAACTTTTCTGTAAGAATTTACTATATACACACAATCTAACTCCACTTCTTATTCCATTTACTTTTGACCTTTCCCACCCTTCCCATCTTAATTCCACATACTAACAAAGCCACACTTTAATTTTTAACACTGAGTACTTGAAAATATGGTGTAAAACATGCACTTCACACAAGATCTAACCTCCATTCAGTTAAATCAATCTTGGCAGGCAACGCCTCTGTCATTAATGAATAAATTTAGGAAGTAAACATTATTTAATAAGATGTTTCAGATGAAAGTTGCACTTTACATTCATTAATAAATAGTGAAGAGAATAAGAAAAGTCATGCAGTGGGGGATATTTAAAAAATTCAAATGTTTTTGACTGGTTAATACTGGAGAAACAGCCTATTTTTATTGATATTGCTATTTTCATCTATTTGCAAAGCTGTCCAAAGCCAATTTAATCACGTAAATGTATTTGCCTGCCTTGGGCTGGTGAGAACCTATTATTCTTTAAGGAGTTAGCTCTATAATTTAACAACAATCAGATTAGTTTTCCTCTGAAATGGAAGATGCACCTAATAGATGGAAACTGCAAAGTGTGCCACTGTCAACTGATCAAAATTTGTACAGTATGTATAACAAATATTACAAATGTAGGGCAAATATTTTACCTTAAGCAGCTTTTCATTTCTCCGTTTAGTGTATCTTCATACTCTTTTAATTCTTCCTGCAAATCCCTACAATACACAAATAAACCACTCTAATGGATATATATATATATATATATATATATATATATATATATATACACACACACACACACACACACACATACAGTATATATCATATATAGCAATGTTAAAGTAAGGAAATAGAATTCAACTCCCATGTTGCAAGGTTATTTTTCTTTTATGTTGCTTCTTTTTGGATTGCAGTAAGGGATGTTGCTAGGCTTCTAAACCTTAAATAGGAGCTTCAAGTCGCACAGAGCACCTAAAATGTTGCTCTTTTTAATGACTTGTGGAAGCTCACAGCCTTATTAAAGGCAACGCATTAAGTGCACAGGCTCTTACTACGGACCTCTGCCCCAACTAAGATGGGAACCTAGCACTGATGATTGCAATAGTCTGTTACCTAATTTCTCATGAAGGTGTTTATTTAGAATTTGATATATCAATAATAATTTCCCTTCTGCCAATTTATTTTTAGACAAACTGAAGATTTTAATAACTGTGGCAAAGGTACCAAGGCTGGGATGATGAAAAATGACATTGTATAGCCATAGTGCACGTTTGTGTGCACTGACACCTGTAATGTTTAGTAATTGTCTGTCTGGCCATGCATACGTCTGTGTGTATATGATATAGTCTTTCTACACCATAGTATGTTCTGATACATATGTGCAGTGGTATGTGTATTTTGGCATGCAGGATGGACAGAATAGGTGAATTTTAATTTTTTTGTTTGTTTGTTTTTTAGTATGTTACATCAACTTTACATGAAGAACATCTGTTATGACAATATTCAGGACTTGTGGGTATAAATACACCCACAACTTATTAAAACTTATTAAAAGGATTTTGTTACAAGCCACCAAACATAAGGATACAGGAACTGATTAATGCAAATTCCAGAAGAATTTGTATGTAATGGGATATAGACAGAGAAACAGCAGTGTCAGTCATACATTCATTTTTTCACTGCAAATAGCTACATATCAGTTCAACAAGATTCATTTAGGGATCTAAGAAAAATGGACACCGAACTTGGTTAAATCACAACGCTAGACACTGGCAGCAAAGGCTCATAAAATATTAGCATTCATTAAAAGAGGGAAAGATTCAAGGGGCATAAGCCTAATACTTGCTGGAAAATAGTTGAAAACTACTGCCAGTGGTTATCTCCTGTACTGGACAAACACCCAAGTATATGCAAAAAGTTTTATGGGGGGAACAACTCCTTTCATTTCCTCAGGAGGAAGAGAGGTGAAAAGTTGTACATGCAAATGGATTTCTTATAGTATTAACCAATATGGTTTTGACCTTGAGTTCACTTGATCTGTGTTGTTGATTATATATCTGGGATGAGGTATCTGGAGTTCTCTGTTGCTGCAGAACCTTTACATTTTAATTATAGTGATGTCAGTTTAAAGAAATATTTTATTATAAGTTTCTACAGATTTCAACATTGCAACACCCCGGCATTATGCAATGTAACTGTACGTTAGAACACATTAAAGAGCTCTGCTTCAGATATTGTTGAAAGTGATGATGATGAGTCTACCTAAGTAATAGCCAATGTATTGACCCTGTTGTTGTTTGGGTGCAATAACTGTACACAGACTGAACTCTGACTCTGCTTTTGAGAGCTGCACATAGACAAATCAGGAAGGTTGTCTACTGGCCAAAAAAAATATCAACACATTTCTGCACACTTTGTTTGGTAGAACCATTGCCTTATAATCATTGAGACAAAAAAAAAATCCAAATAATGAAGGATATCCCTGTGTTAATTTAAAGCACATCATACTGCTGTTTACATATACTCACAGTATTCTACCATGATAATGATGGATGCTACATTCTATCGCCTTCTGTTTACTTTGTAATGTTTTCATGAAATGTTTGTTGACTAAATCCTTTAGACCTTCTCTGGTATAGTCTCCTTCAGGTAAATGTTCCAGTGAATCCCTCAGTGGCAAGTGATATTTTGATAACAGCTGAGTGTTAGTGGGGACTTTTAGCAGATTATTGTCCAGAATTTGAACTGAGGTATTTAGTCTGATTTCTGTAGAGTATCTGTTATCACGAGCCAAAAGATTTCCCTGTAGGGATTATCGTAATAAAAATGTATTATTGATCCTAAAGCAGATAACATACTGTATACTTTTAATTAAATATTGATATTAAAATGAGAGCCATGTTTAAAACCTATTTATTACTGAGATCAAAACATAGTTAAAATGGTTGCACGTTTCTTTGTTTTTGCTCATTCCAGCATTATTAAAATAAATACAAACAAATAATAGTAAAAGAGTATTAAATGTTATAATGGGATTAACAGGAATGGTAAACAGGCATGTCTGGATCTGTGATATCTAACCTCACCAACACTTCCCTAGCTCCACTAATATGCATTTTGGATAAATGAGATACTTACCAAATATTTATTTTAAAATCATGTAGTGCACACAGTGTTTCAGAGACATAAATGGGTTGGAAATTTGTGCACTACATGTGTTCCAATAAGTAACACATTTCACCCTTTTAGAAGTATACCACAATAAGAGTGAAATTCAGCTGAGACCAATCATCCCTGATCTGAAAAAGATAAGGTAGTCATGCACAAAATGGTTTGTCTGGAGATACAGGAATGCTGGCAAATTAACCAATTGCTCTGAATGACCCCAGTTGGAGTGTACAGTATATATCAGGGGTCGGCAACCTTTTGGGCTGAGGGAGCCATACACGTGTAGCTACCTCAGCCCTTTTGAATCTGGAGCCTTATGTGACATCAGCTAGCAATCTGGACTCGCGGTGATGTCAGTGGCTCCTGATTGGCTAACAACCCGGAAGTCGGTGAGAGAGCTTTCTCTCTACAGCATTTGTCGACAGACTGTAATGAGTGGTGCTTACACTACTTATTACAGTGAAAGAGCCAGATATGGACATCAAAAGAGCCATATCTGGCTGAAGAGCCATAGGTTGCCAACCCCTGGTATATTTGGTCATCAGAAGACTAATTTAAATCTGGCTATAGTATCTATAGCTAAATTTGCCAATGTGGTGGTGATTATTATTTTTTTATTCTCTATAAGAATGCCTTCAGACAGTCTTTGTTTAAAAGGAACGACATTCAACCATCTCCACTGCAGGAAGAGTGGGAAGTCCAGCAGTTTAAAACAGTTTTCCTGCTGTTACATCTCCAAAATGTCCTATTCTGCAGAGCGAGTTAACTAAATGAAGAGTATATCATTTTATAGATTTTTTTCTAGCCAGTAAAATTCCCATCAGCTCTGTAGGCGGACAAGACGATGATACATGTCATCATTGTAAAGATTTACAACAGGTGAATCTTGAAAAGCCTTAAAAAAAAAAAAAGAAAGAAAGTGATAACATTGTCCTAATCTGTAAATTGCTAAGTTTTGTCTTGTGTTGAAGCAAAATGGGTGACTATACCAAAGCCATCTCCTTTAATAGTAGAGAATGTCATCCTCATAATGGTATAGATGGTGGAGTTATATAGCCCTGTAGACCCAATACAAAAAGAAAGTTATGAAAAGATAGGAAATCACTGATCTGGTCTAATCTATCACTATCAATGACATCACAATTGCTTTCCATTTTCTCTCCTTTTCTTAGTGCTTTGAGTAGTCAAATATTTAATAGGGTCAGTTTTTCTTTTGCATTATAAAATTTAATGTGTACGTAACACATTAAATCATGGAATGCTTTGCTTTGGCTTACTGTCAAAGTCAGTAAAATCCATAGACAAAAGATTCACTTTATGATAAAGACCACATGGTTTAAATGAGAAGAAACCTGAAGCCTGAGGCTTCAGGTTTTCTGGCTTACAGAGGTAACAAAGAAGCATTCAACAAACTACTCATTAGCATGCTTCCCATTATGTATATTTTTATTTATAAAGCGCCACTAAGTTATGCATGGCTGTACATTCCAACAATAATAATACAGACAAGGGAAAAGTGCTTAACAGAGAACAAGTGAAGTAAATTACAAGCATATAATCAAGAAAATACATCACTCTTAAGGGCAAAATTTCATAAAATCGAAAATATCGATATTGTGATATCAAATTTATTGATATCGCGATATTGAATGATTTTTGCCAATTTCGATATATCGATATCGCAAAATGCAATTTCTCATCAATATTATGGATTTTCCATAGAAAAAAACAGATTCAAAGTTTTGAATCATGATATCGATATTATAGATATCGAAAAAATACCCGATACTGATAAAAATCGTTTGCTATCGCAATATTGATATTTTCAATTTTAATACATAGTAACATAGTAACATGGTAACATAGTTTATAAGGCTGAAAAAAGACACAAGTCCA
>WMED01022565.1:0-11641 GCA_019650415.1 Pipa parva | reverse complement strand
TGGGGACCCCTGTTATAGAGGATCTTCCCCTAACCAAAAACTTACATACGCCCGGCCTTACCTAAGATTAATCATCTACCATGAACTTCTTAAGCCTTGTCACAGTATTATCACCTCCAGTTACCTTACTGAATAACAGAGAATAATTAATTTCCCAGCAATTCTCCCATCTGTAAAAAAATAAAATAGTATCCACCTACAATTTTACCAGCATCAGAGGAATAAGAAAGCAATAACTATAATCAAATGACTATCATGGCTACAGAAATGCAGAGAGCTATACCGAACAACAAGGGTACCAATAATACAAGCAGAATTCATCTCCTATTCTGTTTCTGAATTATAGCATTGCTAGGTACATTCTCGTACCAGCAGCTGAAATCATTGAGAAAATTACAGAGAGCAGTCACCCACCATAACCTCTTGTGGTCACATAAAGTAGTTGCTATGAATGCACAGAATCTGTATGGCCAAACCTATTCTTTCAGTCATAGTATTATAGTTTCTGACATAAACATACCAGTATATATGGGGAGAAAATACAGAAGGATTAGAGGAGAAACAACATTGATTGTCTATATATGGACATCATGTAACACCTGTAGAAGCAAGTAAAATCCCTGTTAACTGTATTTGTGCATCCACTTATTTATATTTATATTAGACTAATACTAATAATTTTGTTGATGGGGTTAATGTGCTTTTATATTTCTAGACATACACGTCACCACTGGGCAATGTTATGTTCATGTTAACTGTGGGGAATAATATCCTTGATCGTTATTATTCTTATTAATTTTTATCTTTATTGTCTTTTCTTTATTATTTTTTCTAACATTGCGACTGCCCAATCCAAATTAACAGCAGCCTTACAGTTGCAGCACATGTTCAATAGTCTGCTTTTCATTGACTGATTTAGCACAAATGGTTTGTTAGCTTTGTGTCACTCTGGATGCTACAAATACATCTATAACACTGCAGCAAAAAGTGAAGCTGTGCCATACATACAGTATATGTGGGTGGTAATATGTAAATGCTTAACTAGAAATAAGTGGATAGCTGCTATTATTCATCTCCATGAAACCCAAGCACAACAAAGATCTGTTTTGCAAATTATAAAATGGCCACAGAGGTGATTTTCAGAGAAGCAACAGGGATCCAGGAGCCACTGTCACTTCTCTAGTCGTAATCTGCAGTAATGAAAAAAAAAAATGATGCCACAGGTGTTTGTAAGGTGCTTGGTAGATTAACTTCCCCTTTATTGTGCAGTCACGTTACACGTGTTGGGCTCGTCTGTTCTTTATCAAAGAGCAAATCTGTGTTGCACCTTCAGTATTGCTGGGAGAGCTCTATAGAGCCAGATTGCCAACATCCCTAAATATACAGTTAGTTCTTTCCTATTGTGACAAATGGGTAAAAAGTTATTTTACTTGAAGGTAAAATTTATTTTTATAGAGCCCAAATCCAAAAAACTGAGTGTTAGAAATCAGCCATTATCACGATCCCAGCAGAAGATATGCTAATATAACCCGTCAGTTATAACTGCGTGATCATTATTTCATTTATCATTTTATTATGGACCTTCTTCTACACATTGCCCAGTGCTTGGTAGGATTTGTCAGTGATATAAAGAACCCTTGTGATGCTGACTGTTAGAACAGGAGAAAGATCTGCAGTAGCTAAGTTGCAGTTATGAGAAATTAAAATCCTTCTTAACTGCAATTTTCATTGAAGTCCCCATATAAATCCCCTGCCATACCAACATAAATAATTGAATATAAACATGAAAATTGATGTAAAAATTAAAATAATTTATTTTGATAACTGTTGCTTAACTCTTTCATATTACTATTTATTTTCCAATTTAAAAAGATTATTTTCTTTCTTCTCTGTCCATCCGTCTGGTAGTTGCTATCCAGGACCCTATTTTTGATAGATCAAAGTGCAAGATCAGGTGTTAGCAGAGGATGATGTGCAGTCTTAAAGGGGCACTAAAGCCCAGGCTGATAATGACCTAAATGCTAATCAGCCTTGGAGGAGATAAAGGGACATTGAAGCCCCAGGTTGATTGACTGTTTAAGTGGAAGTCAGCCTTTGATTAGTAAAAGTAATGTACTGTACTATAATCCAACCACTTTGGTGTCCCTACAGCAGTTGGCTTAATCACCAACCCAATTAGTCCAGACATAAGTCAATACTATGTATGAGTAAGTTGCTGTGTCCCACATCTGAGCAGGTCACATATGCACAACATTGATCTTCATCCTGTGAGGATCCGTCCAATGAGAAGGGGGAGAAGGAGACGAACTGCAAAGTACCACAGTAGTCTTGGCAGCTAGTTCCTGGGTACGGAGTCTAAGGAGCCCTCCGGTCTTCACCTTTGACCCTCACAAGGGGGTATGGGCTTTGCAGCCGAGGACTCCCAGGTCACGGTCCCAAGGGTTAGCTGACCACTGGTGGAAGGGCAAAAGAATGAACAATGGCCAAAGCTGAGGCAAGCAATGCTGGCTAGGGTACAAGAACAGACAGGCTACTAAAATTGCAGGGAACAGGCAGGCAGGTAGACAGGCAGGCAGGTTGACAAAAGGGACAATCTTTAATAACAGGGGGAAAGCTACTAGAACTCTTTACTAACTGAGTTCTATATCCGGGCGCCGCAACTAAGGGGAAGCTCCCTTAAATCCCCTGACAGGTGAGCACGTGACCGCGACGTGGCTCTGTCATAAGCGCTCGCCGGCTTTACGTGCGCGTGTTTGCAATGAGGAGGCACGCGCATGGGAGCCACGGCCCAAACGCCACACCAAGGGATCTGCAGAGAAGGTAGGTTTCCTTACACATCCAGAACATTGGGAAGGAGATAGAACCTACTGAAGGACACCCATGCGCTAGGATTACAATAGATACGAATGTGAAACACTAAATGAAGGTAAAGCACAGTGATGACATTTTAACCTAGTTTATAAATGATGGTAAAAAACTTTAATGGTAACTTTAAGGTATGGTGCAGAAATGCAATTTTTAGATGGCTAAACTCTTCAAAGGTTAAACCGCATTAAGGCTGCTAGTAAGCCTGGAGCTTTAGGGGGTAATTCATCATAGTGCGAAGTGAGGTCCGGATCCTTCGGCTCACTTCACACAGACTTTTATCTGCTCGCTGGTGTCCTGCACGCGGACATCAGCGAACGCTTTAAAGGGATTCCAGTCTCGGCGAGACCACTTGAGTCGCCTCATAATACATGTTTCTTTTCATTTTACAGTACCTGTTTTGGGGCAGATTGGTTATTAAGTGCTAAACCAATCTTCAGACTAACTGGAAATGTACATTACATAAACTAAAACGTAGTTTCTCACCTCTGGGGCCATGTATCCACATATTCCCATTCGGCCGGAGATGGTCTTGCTGCCGGAGATGTTCTGTTCCAATACACCAAAATCAGCTATTTTAACATGGCCTTCTTTATCCAGAAGGATGTTATCTGGTTTTATATCCCTGTATGATAGAGTAGAACAGTGTATTTAATGTGTCTTCTTGAGAAAAGAAAGCAGTGGCAATGCATAAACCCTAGAATTATTTTAGAGATTTTTAAGTAATACAAATATATATATTCTCTGACTCTGAATTCTAATGTTTTAGCTGAATGAAATGTAAATCTAGTAGAAGATGTACAGTATTAATTGTGTCTTGCCTTGTAGGAGGATGTGTCGATGACATGCAAGCTCTCCCATGTGACATAGGAAATGCCGGTGCGGGGCTTCACTGTCAGCATGGCTGGAGAGAGCTGCGCTTCTCAGAAGGGATCTGCAGAATCGGGACGCCGTAGAGTCGCCAGCAGAGAATAAAGATGCAATCTACAACAAGGAAGTTCTGTACAGCACTTCATTACAGGTAAGAATTGTATTTATTTATTAATTTAAATCGATAATAAAAAGCATTTAGTAAAAGTTAGTAAGCAACATAAATAATTAAATGTATTTTTTTTTTTTGGCCATACTGTTCCTTTAACAGTATATAATTTATATTTTTTATATTTTTATTTCTTTTTATTATGCACATGTAGGGAATAACCCAAACGGTATAGCAGTCTTCCATGAATGACTTACCACAGAGAGTTTCTTAGATATTCAGCCTTTATTTCCACAAAATGAACTTCGATACAGCTTTTCTTGGCAAAATAAACAAATCAAAATGGTACATCACTTTCAATGTGAAGTCCTTTTTCAGAAAAACACAGTGGGAGTCAAAATGCAGCACAGTCCCAAACACAGTTTCTTCCTTTAGCAAATTGTCCACCACCCACTGGCTCTCCCAGCTGCCTTTTTTATCAGGCTCCAACCTGTAGCTGGGGTGATTTATAAAACCCGGTCTGATCTCCAGCAATATGTTTGGATTATTGGTACAAAATACCAGAGGTGGGACAAAGTCACTGTTTTGCAAGTCACAAGTAAGTCTCAAGTCTTTGCCCTCAAGTCTCAAGTCAAGTCCCAAGTCAAGATATGCAAGTCCCGAGTCAAGTCCCAAGTCAAGATATGCAAGTCCCAAGTCGAGTCCCAAGTCAAGATATGCGAGTCCCGAGTCGAGTCCCAAGTCCTACAATTTGAGTTTCAAGTCCTTTCGAGTCCTATTAACAGAGTAATAATATTTACACATCTTGTTTGCTTTTTTTAAAATCTGTATTTGTCAAAGCTTTTTTTTTGCGGGAACATTCTTCAAACACATTTGAAAAAAAAAAAGTGCAAATTTAACTATTTGCACAAAAAGTGCTGACATTGTACTTCCATAATCCATTGTGCCAATGTTGGAGTTATATGTTATAATAAGAATTACTACATATAGAGTTATTCACACTGACCTAGAATTGACTGTACACAGCTAAGTCAGGAAGGAGACAGTGAGGAAATCTATAGGAAGGACTGACATGCAGTTAGTAAAGGGTTATCTCAGATTGGAAGTGAGATAATAATGGGTATAAAGAGAGACACCTATAGGTTTGATGGGAGTAGAATTGGGGACTTAGAATAGGGTTCACAGAGAGGACAGAAAAGTACAGTTTTGTATCAGCCAGTGAGTTTCAGTGTATCAGTCAGTGAGTTTCAGTGGAACAGTCAGTGGGTTTCAGTGGAACAGTCAGTGGGTTTCAGTGGAACAGTCAGTGAGTTTCAGTGGAACAGTCAGTGGGTTTCAGTGGAACAGTGCAGTAGGGTGGAGAGAATAAGTTCCTAACAGAGTTACCACATTATTCCAGCCAGCTTTGGGACTCCATAAAGGGAAACTGGGTAAAAGATAGTTCTACAAACAGAGTTGATTGTACTTACTTTAACTACATAAGGCAAAAGACACTCTAATGGTGGAGAACTTGATTGCAAATGTTCCAAGAGATGGAGGCTGACGTCTGCTAAGAAGGATCTGAAAGTCTGGTTCTGGAGAGTCTAGAAAGACTTACAGTGGGAGACCTGTGCCCTGGAGATCCAGGTAAAGGGGAACTACACCATCCATTAAACTGAGCTAGTTCTCATGTCATCTACTGTAATCACTTAAGCAGGTGCCCATAGTCTCTGATTAAAGGAACAGCTGCAGGACTATGTGAAGGGGACTGTAATATGACAAAAGGTGATCCTGTTTCAGTGTGTTCACTGAAGTGACTCTGCTGTCCTCATTTAAGTAATAAAAAGACATTTTTATTTATTAAGAACTGTTGGCGCCCTGGCATTTCTTATAAGGAGTACCGGTAGGATTTTTCTCCCCAAGCGAGGCCCGCCCTGAAATCTAAGACTCATGCTGCTGGGTTACTACATATTGGTGATAGTGGTGACACAAGACCCCCTTGTCACAGGTGTAACCCCAACAGCACACACGCACGCACACAGATGCTCAGAGAGAGAGGTCTTTAATAACGTACTTTTTAATTTTTGGGTTTTGGGGAAAGTAGCAAGTCTTTTCAAGTCAAAAGACTCAAGTCCAAGTGAAGTCACGAGTTATTGATGTTAAAGTCCAAGTCGAGTGGCAAGTCTGATTACATTATGTCAAGTCAAGTCTAAAATCATCAAATTTATGACTTGAGTCTGACTCGAGTCCAAGTCATGTGACTCGAGTCCACACCTCTGCAAAATACCTCCCCTCAAACACAAAACCCTTACACAAGCTTGAAATGTGTATTTTTCACTGTCTTTGAAATATTTGTATGCTTATACTTTAGTTGAATCCACATAATGAGACAGATTGCATTTACTATTATTTTATAAATTAGTCCATGGAACAAGAGAATAGGAAATGAAATTTCAGGAGGCTATTGACTGAAGTCCAAATAAAGGTGTGAATTCGCCAGTTAATGACGGTCGCACACTACACTATAGATGGCTACTTTCACTGTTGTGATTTTACTATGGGAATATTGTCGCGGTTGCACCTTTACTATTGTCGCGATTGCTGATTTGCTATGGGAATCCACTGATTGAGAATTTGGCAGTCGAATTCTGACTTTAGTCAGTAACCCCCTTAGTCTGGCATGCAAATAACAAAATGAAATGTCCTTTTTAATATAGTCAGGTCATTTTATTCCTTTTTATGTTATCTCATTTTTATTGTTCAAATTTGGGTTGGATAAGGGATGAAACCATCTTTTATTTAGAAACTAGAACCATTGTTTGACTGGCCCATCAGAATACAGTGGAATCTCCTGTAGGCCCATGCTTTGTTAACTACAAACTGCACCATCATGGTATAATCCATCAGGGTAGTGTAAAGCAGGTAGGGGGTTGGAAAAAAAGAAAGATTTAGGATGCAAGAAAGTCATAGAGACATGAAGAAAATCATTGGATTAGTGGATTGTTTCTTTGCATGCCCCAGCACATACTACAACTGCTAAGATCTCTGCTATTTGTGGGTAATAGGGGTTGCTGATGGATAACATGTGGAAGACACCCAGTTGTTACTGTGAAGGCAATGTTTGTATTTTTTTAGAACATGTACATTATCTTTATATAATCAAATAATAGTGTTATTAGTATGGTAATACTATTGTGTGAATCTTGAGTTGGAATCAGAAAATATCTATGTGCCAGGCTGTGGGGGTATATCTTTCTGTTATAAAGTCTGTGTCTGAGTCATAAAGTGAAAATGCACTGCCGTATTGCTAAAGAATCAGCAGAAAAAACATTTTATAAAGCACAGAAATTTATAGACTTTTTCATATACAGTATGTATATATATATATATATATATATATATATATATATATATATTATCCTGGTGGTAATATGATTTAGTTTATATTAGTGACAGAAATCAAGGACAGAGGACTCTACAGTGTCATACCAAGGGCTTCATTGACTAAAGAGTGAATTCATCTGTCAAATTCACCAACAATTTGAGTCGCATCCCCAAAATAGATACAGATTCACATCCCAGTATTGACTAAGCAAAGAACACACTTGCCTAAGAAGTGAACAGCGGCAATTGCTGTCGCATACGTAGTGTGGCGTTGTCCATGGGCGGTTCTGGCCCTATTGGTGCCCTGGGTGAACCGCCCTTTGACCTCCCCCCTTCCGCACCCCCCCCATTCCCCGTGCCCTCCTTGCCCCGCGCCCCCACTCACCTCCAACAGCATTCCAGTGACGCACCTCCTCTAATGAGGTAATGTGACGGCTCTCCTTAGATGTTCGGGTCTTGCCGGCAGCTGCCGAATACAGCTGACAAGACCCGAAGCAGCCAAGGAGCACCATCGCATTCAACTTACCTCATTAGAGATGGTGCGTCACTGGAACGCTGTTGGAGGTGAGTTTAGCGATGGGCGATGTGGGTGACAGCACCCCTCAAATAGATTGCGCCCTGGGCAGTCGCCCACATCGCCCATCGGTAGAACCGACCCTGGTGTTGTCAGTCAGATAGAATTAGGATGAGAAATCATGCAGAGTGAGGAAAATTCAACAAGTGAAGTGTTGTCAGTCTCACCATATCCCACTAATTGTATTCTGTGAATATTCTATCTATATCTACATCATCTTGTCCCTAGGTCATGTTGTCATTTAGTTGAAATCGCCATTGTCACTTTTGAATGAATAGTTGCCTTATTCAACACTGGAGCCCCCACCCCCAAATTCACCACTTTGAAATGGCAAAGTCAAACAGGTGAATTCGGAGCAGTTCACATAGTCACATTCGCACTTTCGAAACACTCCGTCGCTTAGTCAGTAGTATTAGTACCTGTGCATGCACACACAGAGTAATGAGAAGAGCTTCGTAAGTTAGCGACCATCATAACCACCCGAATTGGTTGTGTATTCGCCACTTTTGTTTACAAAGTTTGCTCAATAAGTGATCATGGGGAAGTGGAAAATAGATGCAAATTCACAGCTTTATACTACTATTCGACTTTAGACAATGAGGCCCCAAGTCTTAGGGGGGAATTCATGAAGCTCCGAAGTGAGGCGCATAGTGTTCACCTCACTTCGGAACAAGTGACATGTGCATGCTGATGTCCTGTACGCGGACATCAGCACGTGCATTAAAGGGATTCCCCTCCCGGCGAGAGCACTCGACTCTCCTCGCCGGGAGGGGAATCCCTTTAATGCGCTTGCTGATGTCCGCGTTCAGGACATCAGCATGCGCATGTCACTTGTTCCGAAGTGAGGCGAACACTGCGTGCCTCACTTTGGAGCTTCATGAATTCCCCCCTTAGTATTCACAGACAGGATGGCGCCACAAAATTCACACAGTTTTTAAACCATTGTGGTCACATATCTGTGGCTAAAAATGTAGGACACAAATATCAACAAGGAATGAAAGGGACCCAGGAATAAAGCACAACTATTTCATGTTTCCTAGCACTCACTTATTCATAGAGAAAGGAAAATGCTTTTGGTTAATCCCATTTATAACTGTCAAAAAGACAGCATAGTAATTAAAAAGACACATTAGTTATGAAGCTTATACTAGGGATGCATAAATGATGTGTCCCTTTATAGCAGCGGCCATTCATCAGTCCTGTTCCTAAATATGAAGGGGGTTAAAAGCGTCAGACCTGCTTCACTTGTGCTTACACCTGCCTTAAAGTGCACCTGTCACCTCAAAACTCTAATACTAATTTCGGTTCTACTAATGAAATAAACGTTTTTGTAAATATATATGTATTAAATAAAATCTACCTGTATACAGCATTTCTCTCTGTCATCTTCCCTGTCAGCCTGACTTTTCTTTCCTGAGTCAGGTGGGCGGGGCTAAATAATGATTGACATTATAGCTGCTCCAATCAGATCCCTGCTAGATCATGATTTAAGAATGGCTTTAAAGTAATTTTTGTGAATTGTCAGGCAAATAGAAGAGGTGGCGTACTGTGGCAAATTATCAACTCTCAGTATACCTTAGCTCCAGTATAGCTGAATGCGCTATAGCGCTCCTAGTGGTGTACCTGTTCCTTGTTCCTTTTGACAGCTGCTACATCACATGAGGCAACAGGAGCATGTAATGCCAGCTACTTTTTTGTTAGCAAAGTGATATGCCAATGATGAGGATTAGGGTGATGATAAAGATGTAGACAGACTTTCTGCATCTGTATTATATCATTGTGCTAAAGTGACTCTCCTATTTGTTTTGTGAATTGATTTGCAATGCCTGTATCCTCAATATCTTTCATCCCTCCAGACATACACTATCATTCTCATAATTGTTTTTATCCATTGTAAGCTTTTATCATGATAATTTAATTTTCAGCCGCAGGAGGTCTATTAATCAAAGCCTCATCCATAGTTTCAAAAGACTTGTGTTTTGTCAGATGTTAAAGGCCATGTTGTACCTTGGCAATACAACTCTGCACTTGCTCTAGTTGGGTAGCCTTGAGTTCTATCAGGAATGATAGCAATGCTTTTGAAAATAGCAAGTTCAGTATTCCATTTATCCATTACTGGATCACTGACTGGAATAGAGAAACCTTATTAATTAGCAGACTTCCTCTAGTATATTCCTTCACCATACCTTCTAAGTTTTATGAGTGGCAAAGTGGGGCAGCGCCAGTCATATTTTTAGTGACCCTGCCAGCACCCTGCTTGCTTTCTCCTGGTTGGCTTTGTGTCTGTGATGAGTAACTAGCTGACCAAAAGTTCATTTAGTTTGAATGTTTACTAATGCTACATCACAGTGGTCATGTCACTTCCTTAACCTTCTGATACACATAATATAAACATAACTAGGAGAGATTGAAGCATCCTTTGTTTACAAACCTTATATATCAATAGCTCTGGCAGAAACAACACAAAATGGTATTTGTGACCATATAAAACTGGATAATAAGAGCTAATATAGTTGCTTCTCTTGGGTAATATGCATGTTTTTGCTGGTAAATAAACAGAGTATTTTCTCAATGGAAGTAACTCTCTGCTTATCGGACTCTCCATTTGTTGCTACAGTTACAATGAAATATATTCATTTATTATAATACAAATTCTTGATTTTTTCATCCATTCTTAATTACTTTCTTTTATTACATTCATTCAGGTCCTGTAAAGTCCTTTGTTTCTTGGTTTATAATATTTTATTGTATTTCTGGTCATTCAACCTGGTCTGTTATACAAAGCCACCCCAGATCTGCTTATTAGTACAGCAACTTCTTCTGGGGACAAGAAGACAATTACTGTGGCTTTTGATATGATGTTCTTCAGCTTTCCCTACTCTAATTATAGATGTTAGGCTCTTTATCTCCCTTTAGTTATTTCTAGTGGGATCTGATGTTTCCCACTACTGTACTCTGTTCTACTGTACTCTGTTCTACTGTAATCTATTCTATTGTACTCTATTCTACTGTACTCTATTCTACTGTACTCTACGTGGGTACTGGTATGTGTGTTCCCCACTGTACTGTGCCCTGGAACATTTGTGCAGTTTCTGTTAGGATTTTAGGCAAAGTCTGTTCATAGAGTTTATGGACTTCTTATATTTATGTAATGGCCAGATAAAGGAGTAATAAAGTTAATGTCTTGTCACAGGCCTGAGTGATGTGTCCCCTCTCATCTAAGCCGATTACAGTGGTCTAAAGGGTAGATAAACTTGGAAAGGGTAGGATGTTCTATGCAGGTAGTAAATCCCTTATGTGCGTGTGTGGTGCGATAACAAATCCAATCCTACATACCAGTTCTTGTATCTATGAAGGAGAGACCCAGGAGCCAGGAGTGATACAACGTAACACAAAGCTTTTATTCACACAAACCTTCATAACAGGAAAAAACAGGAACTTTTGGATCCAAAATATGACACACTCGGTTAGCCGCTCAGAAGTACGAATTGAGGCATATTTTCATAAAGAAGACATTCATCCTTAATTTTAGGGAACACCACATCCTTAAGGTACACCTTTAGATATTCGGTTGAACTTTCCTTTCCTGAGGGGTACTCACCCAAAGGGAGAGTTAGATAATTAACCCTACATAGTGAGAATTATTCTCCTGCCATTATCTCCCATCTGGGAACCCCCACTTCCTGTGGACCAAGCCTTTTATGCATCCTTGAGGGAAACTCCCCCACATTTTAATGATAGTATTTTCCTATTTGTGAAATCAAGAGTAAATCCAACCAATTAGCTACTAGGGGTCATCCTAACTCTACAAGTGCTGGTCAACGAATTAGAATAATTTGAAATAGTGCAATCATGAAATT
>WMED01022564.1:0-11641 GCA_019650415.1 Pipa parva | reverse complement strand
CCCCCTCCCACTCTGTGCTGCACCCTCCCACACTGTGCTCCCCCACAACCCCCTGTCCATACTGTGCCGCCCCCACAATCCTGCTATCTTGGTGCCCTCCCTTCCTTTTCCCTGTCCCTACCTACCTCTTCTGTTGCCTGGCTCTGTCTGATCTACAGCGTTACTCTCTCCCTCCCTCAGTGCTGTTTCACTTCTTGTGAGCTGGTCACAGGAAGTTAATATCACTGCTGGGGAGAGAAGAGATAAACGCTGTATATAGATAGCATGCCTTCTCCTATCCCCTCGGCTTGGCCCTGTTTGACAGACGGGCCAGGCAAAAGACGTCCTCGGACCAGACCTGGCCATAGTTTGCCCACCCTGGGTTAGAGCTTAGAGCTATGATTTAAACAAAAAGGGTAAGAGAATGGTAAAAATAGAACCAGCAGAATAGTAGTTACAGAAAAGTGAGGAAAGTTAAAGGGGGTCATTGTAAAGAGAAGCTAAAGGTGAGGCTGGTGGATATAAAAAAGCTTTAAGAGAGGGATAAAGTTAAAGTCAGAGATGTAAAAAGGGACAGAAATAGAGAAATCAGTTTAAAGGATGTGAAGAGTAAAAATAACATGTTATTATTGTGAAAAAAAGTAACAATTAGAAAGTTCTAAAACACATAAAGAATCATTTCTGGAAATAATTTCCACATACAGCAATATATATATATATATATATATATATATATAAATTTTAATAGTTTCAAGGGTTTTTTTTGGTGCTACTTTATAAATAAAATATATGTAAGTATTCAGCTCAGGTCAGCATGACTTTGGTTCCTTTCATACAGCCTCAGGAACAATAGTTTATCTTTGCAGATTTGCAGATGAGTCAAGATAATGAGACAATCTAATGTGGATTACACTTTTTTCTCCAGAGGATGCATCACTATAACTAGTTAAAAGGTACAATATCCGTGTACCTATCCATGGAAATGTAAAAATAAACTGCACAGCAAAATCCTTTGTTGACAGCAATTTTTTCAGAAGATAGTTAATTATCCAAATCCCAATTGCTGTTACTAGGATGCTAAATAATATTTAACAAGAATACGTTTCTGTTACAATGCTTATTGCCAAGACGGTTACAAATAATTAAGAAGCACCCAATGGAATAACTAGCAATGCAATAAGGCCTCAATTTGGCTCCTCACTTCTACTTTCTCAACTAAACTAGATAATGCAGAGTCTGCAGAAGAAAGGGGGTGGCCGAGGGAGCAAACAGTGGAATTAAAAGATGTAATTCTGTACTGGAGCACATCTGACATTTAACAAATGGCCTTTTCTTGTAATTTCTGAGCTAGATTGCTCTGCAATAATCTTGATTTTTGTACAAATTGTTCTTTTTAACTTCTTTTTATTTGGCCGTTCTTTGCTGCCTGGATCCAAACCTGGAACCAAACATTTTATGTACAGTTTATCTACTATTCTGATGCAGTAAACTTACTTTTCCCTTATCTGGTACTGAAATAGTTGGCTACATATGGCTACATAATACTTGCGTGTGAACAAAGATCTTTTTTTGAAGTTGGATTTCAATTCCAGAATGCACCATGTTCAGCCATTAGCCTTTGATTGTTGTCTCTAACTAAGGTGTTTATGAATTAAACTACAATTCCTGACATGTGCTCATTCCATTTAACAATCCAATATGGTGTTTATAAATACAGAACAAAACATTCAGCCTCCAGCAGTTATGAGATACCCCCTTACCTGTCAAAAAGTAATTAGAGACACTTTTCTTCTTAATTTAATACTAGAAATAAATACCCTCTCTAGAATACCGTTGTTATGTCTGTATGTGCCATAAGCAATGACATGTCAGTAAAATTGTTGTGAATGTTATAACTGATATTGAGCTATTATTTTTAACAGTGAGGTTTTCATATACAGTAGATCTTTCATAGAAATTAGTATTCACTGACTTAAAAGCTGAGGTCAGTTTTAGGGGTAATTCAGCATAGTGCGAACTCACCTCCGGATCCTTCGCATCAGCTCGCAGAGACTGTTATGCGCTCGCTGATATCCTATACATGGACATCAGTGAATGCTTTAAAGATATTCCAGTCTTGCGAGGTGACTCGAGTGGTCTCACCGAGACTGGAATACCTTTAAAGCGTTTGCTGATGTCCGCGTGCAGGATATCAGCGAGCGTGTAACAGTCTCTGTGAGCTGATGCGAAGGATCGGGAGGTTATTTTGCACTATGCTGAATTACCCCCTTAGTCATTGATTCAATCTTTCCCCTGGAAGTGACAGTGAAATTAACCTGGTCCCTGAAGGGAACTGGTCATTTATAAAAAGCAGAAAGAAACAACCAAAAATGGTTAATTTAACATGTGCTAAAACATACTCTAAAAATCACTGGACTTATTGTATCTCTATTGAAAATTCTCCTTTATTTTAACAGGTATTTAAAGGAACAGTAACACCAAAAAATAAAGCGAAATGCCTCAGATGTACCTATCGTTATTATTTATGCAATCTTTGCTTAAAAAAAATTGCAAAATTGTGTCTATAATTTATGGTATTTAACTTTAAAAAATAGGCTTTGGGGCACACTTTCTGTGTTATCTACAGCACCAGCTTCTTTAAAACAAGCTTTACTTATAGTAGCCTATAACAACATGGCTACTATAAGTAAAGATAAAAACAGGCAGAAAGCAATGACATTTGTTAATCTTACTTAAGAGATAAATAATAGATTATACATTTACAAGTGCTTTATTAGAAGAGGTTCTATGAAAATCCAGTTGGGAATTTTTTTTGGGGTGTTATTTGCCCTTTAACAATACAAGCTTTGAAACTGAATAAGCAGATGTTTCTTAAAGGAACACTCAGGCTAAGATTGAAAAAAATCATATGCTAATTTATATTAATTACTAAGTTTTAGTAAATGTGTTTTTTTTTAAGTTTTGGACAAAAAGTACACTTTCTTACGAGTGAAGTAGTGCTGTCCAGCACTTCCTTATTGCTTTGTTACTGACTCCATCTTCTTTTTGTGCTGGCGACTCCACGGCATCCAGTTCAGGCAGTTCATCTGAAGTGCGTTCTCCTCTGCAGCCGCTTTCCCTGTGAAGCCCCCCATCGGCATTTCCTAATAGTCACATAGGAGAGCATGCACGTCATCAAGGGAGGGAGCGTTGACGACATCACATTCTCCCATGAGACTATTAGGAAATGCCGATGGGGGGCTTCACAGGGAAAGCGGCTGCAGAGGAGAACGCACCTCGGATGGACTGCCTGAACTGGATACCGTGGAGTCGCCAGCACAAAAAGAAGATGGAGTCAGCAATAAGGAAGTGCTGGACAGCACTACTTCACAGGTAAGAAAGTGTACTTTTTGTCCAAAATTGAAAAAAAAATGCATTTATTAAAAGTTAGTAATTGGTATAAATTAGCATGTGCGTTTTTTCAATTTTGTACGGAGTGTTCCTTTAAGTGATTTTGTCTGATTAAACTTCAGTCATTGTAGATGTAGTGTTTTTGGGATGTGGGTTTGAGTGCATCAAAAACTTTAACAGTTCTGGGTTTCAAGCTCAGCTTGTACCTTTAATGCTCCACCACCCAAAATAAAAAGATACCTAGTATCATTAATGCACCATTATCTCTGTTTTTCCCACAGTACATGACCATTTTCATTGTGATGATAATTATTCTTATTTTATTTGGAGTGTTTGCACTTTCATTACTGTTTCTGACAGTAGAAGTTTCACTTAAAGGGGCGTCCAATGGAAATGCAAATGAAACGGATGTGTATTTTAACAAAAGCCTCAACAAAAAGTATTGCACCAATAATTGCTATGTACTGCATCTGAAATGATACAAAGGATAACTAGCTTTTTATTGCTTTAGTTAGGTTTAAGTAGAAGACAGAAAACGCACCTTTTTTTTTCTTCTTTTTGCCGTAGCATTTTTTTTAAATTAAATACAGAAAATGAACAATGTCATATCAGTGCCATAAAGCATATCTTGTTCTCTCCTAAGCGAAGTCTTTCAGAGTTGCTTTTAATTGAAATTAATTCAGCTGCATAATATCTCAGTTTATTTTTTTGTAATAATTCCAGCAAGTTTCCTAAATGTGGCAAACATAAGAAATGCTGATATCCCTAATTGCATTCGACTGCTTTACCGTATTATTGAAATTAAGGAAGATTATTCCTACTTTTCTCAGTTTTGAAAGAGCACGGCATTTATTTAATCTAATGCAAGCGAGGTACTTTTTTTTTTTTTTTGCTGAATTTCATCAGGGTTGTAGCAGATTTTATTGTTTTCTTGACACATTCATTCAGTCTAGCAGAATAAGTCACTAAATTGTTATCCGAAGTTTATAACAGGTTTAGCTAACTATGGAATGTTTGTCACATTAAGAACTGCAGTGACATGTTCTGTAAAAACACACATCAAAGATATGGGATCTTCTGAAATGGAGACATATTTCTTTAAATATGACATTATTTAATATGATCAGATAAAGCCACACAGTACAATTGAAAAAAATCAGGTCATGGCAATACATTTTTAAAACTAGTCAATAGATTAGCCTACATTATGGCTGATAAACGCGGTGGCGGTTGATTACCTCAGAAAGAACCAAATAGGCTCAAAAGTGTAACTATAAATTCCTATCTAGTTTTATTGCAGGGATTGTGGTTATTGCAATTTTGTATGAAACTCTGTCGCAACTAAACTAGATACGTTGGAGCTCTTGAAGTCATTTGATATTTGGTAAACGCAACTTCTATAACATTATTATGTCATCACAATAATGGCCACGAATCATGATACTAACAAATGAAAGTTGCTATTATTTGTTTAATAACCTGATACTCATTTTTTTTTTTTATTCTGCACAATTTCAGTTTCGTTGCAACACAGATAAATGCATACCCTTCTGGTGGAAATGTGACACGGTTGATGACTGTGGGGATGGCTCTGATGAACCTTCTGAGTGTCGTGGGTATTTTCTTCTCCTTCTTGAATTGTTTCCGATTAATAACGTGACAGTGTTTGTGTTTTTATCAGGCGTTTATTTTCAGGTTTCAAGATAGACAATGCGATTTGATTGAAAGTGGGTCTTTTATTTCGAAGTAGGAAAGATGTGGAGCAGAAAAGGGGGGTCAGAAATGATCATTATTGTGAAAAACAGTAGAAAAGTAGTAAAAAAAGACCTTTTATATCCAGCTGCAAGCTATGGTGCTATGAACAGTTCATTGTTTTCATCAGTGCAGGTTTGTGAGATTATCAGCAAAGTTCCTAAACAAAGAGACCTGTGCAAATGTAGGCAATAGTATTTGAATGAAAACTGCATATCTTCAGTGTATTACAATTTTATAGGTGTTTTATTATGAAATGTTATTATTAAAAAAGGGGACATTTGGGGAGACTTTTTAATATACAGTTTGGATAGATTTCCTTGATAATGTGAGAGTCAAAACATGCATTGTTGCATATTACAGATGTTTCATATAGAAAATGTTCACAATCTAATCCATTGTTGGATTGGAGTGTTGGGGCTCAAGGGGTTCACCGGGTAACAAGAGATCAGGGGCCCAACAGTAAACAAGAGATCATGGGGCCACTAGCCAAAATATTTTAATTGTGTCTCTAAATTCAACTGTTAAGTCCATATGATTTACTTGTACCTGACTCTTCTTTGCCTCTAACCTATACAAGCTTAGTAATATGTCCTAATGGTACACATTTCAAACTATATTAGGGTCTGCTAACGCCAGGGCCCACTGGGAGTTTTTACCTGTATCCTGATTGACCAGCCTGACTGATCTAGCTAAAACAGATCTCAGCAACAGGACACCATGATAGCTTGGCATCCATCAGCATGTGTCTTCAGAATCTATTACCCAACTATTGCCCATTGGGGTTCTGTTAAAAGTGTACATTGAAAGTGATATCATTTTGTTTTATTATTTTGCACCTTTAAAATCCTTTGAATTTAAATATAGCATGTTACAGAGCACTTTATTCTTTCCATTTTATTTGATCTGATTTGATTGATCATTCAAACGGCATTTATATTTTAAGCACATCCACATAGTATGTAATGGAACAAATTCATTTTCATACATTACAATAAATTGTCTATTTTTAAAGCGGAATTTAAGTGTCAGCCAGGAAGATTTCAATGTGGAAGTGGGCTCTGTGCTCTTCCAGCCTTTATCTGTGATGGGGAAAATGACTGTGGAGACAACTCAGATGAACTCAACTGTGGTAGGTGATTATACAGCACATGAAGTGCCTGAATAGCATACTTCAATAAAGTAGCAATGGCTGATTTAAATTCAAGGAGAAAACTTAGTCATGATTTGCTGATTGCTTTCCAGACACGTACGTCTGCCTGTCGGGTCAATTCAAATGCACCAAGAAGCAAAAATGCATCCCTATAAATCTTCGCTGCAATGGCCAAAATGACTGTGGGGATGAAGAAGATGAGATTGATTGTCGTAAGTTGGCTGTTATCATTAGGGGTAATGTACAAAAAAAAGATGCACAATAAATTGTAATGAAGTAGAGGCCGAGTAAAGCCAAAATATTTCAAAGGAATAAAACAATAAATCAGGGGGAGACAAACATCTATAAACTTAGACAATCATTGCTTGTAGCAACAGGTAGTGATTGCTTATTTACAGGTTTGTGGTTTTGAAGAGGTAAGTGGTTGAAAAATGGTACAATACAGTTCCTCTCAGAGCTAGAACAGAATACTTATGTCTGTAGCACAGAACCAAGGGTTGACCAGTATAGTCCCCTATGACTACCTATTCTTCTAGTCTGTATCCCTTGCTATAGAAACATTCCTCATGTTCTATCTCACCCTGGAAAGACTAAATGCTTCCCAGTACAACTACCCATATTTTTATTCATGTCTTTCAGTCTTGTATCCCGCACCTTTTACAATCTAGTTGACTGCAATCACTAGGCCAGAACCTTGCTTTATCTTCACAAAAGAGCAAACAAGTTCCTCCTTTTCCTATACCTGTTAAAAAAAAGTAGAGCAGAGCAGACATGACCACTGTGGACTTGCAAAGTCCTTCCACTGAGAGATTCTAGCACTTTTCCTGTCCATAAAATTATAAAAGCAAAGCTAAGAAACATAACAATCTATCCAAAAATCCTATGATGAGTGGGTAGCTAGTTAATGCAGCCTCTTAACTACAACAGTGCGATGGTAGCAGCTACACTGGGGGCCACTCCAGTAGGCACAAACAATTTATCTTAATGAAAAGAGCAAACAAAATACAGGGAGTAAAGGATATTGTTAAGTCAAAAGAAGACATAAATATGAGCATAGGTGTTTAGCCAGTAGGGCAAAGGACCGACCCCAAATTGTGTATGGAGGTCCACTTGTTTCTAGTTATGACACTGAGCATATGCAACTGGTAGGGACATGCAGGGAGCTACCTATATAGACTATATCAGTCTATCTGTCTGTCACTCTATCAATCTACATTATCTGTCTATCTATAGATGATATATTGATCTCTATCTATCTATCTATCTATCTATCTATCTATCTATCTATCTATCTATCTATCTATCTGTATCTATCTATCTATCTATCTATCTATCTATCTATCTATCTATCTATCTATCTATCTATCATGATAGCACAATGTGCACACAATTCTAAGTTTTCCTTCTTGGCTAGATTTCCAAATGTTGAGTGATTTGTTTTAAAACAATGCTTACTAATAATATTTTCACTCTTTCATTTTTTTTAGCTGAAAATAGCTGCTCTCCAGATCATTTCCAATGCAAAACTACAAAGCACTGCATATCTAAACTCTGGGTGTGTGATAAAGATGCCGACTGCGCAGACGGATCTGATGAGGCAAACTGTGGTGAGTATCACAGGCAATAATACCTCTCCCCCAGTGTTAAGGATCAGAGGAACTCCTTGTGTTTACAATTTCTATGATATTGTTCACAGTGATCCTTATTTATTTATTACTTGTTGCATAATACAACACATACTTAGCAAAAGCATTGAAACTATTTGAAAGGATTAACAAAAACTTTTAAAAACAGCATTTCACTATCTTATATTTCTACTAGCTATCCAGCTCCCGCTCTTTGTTCTATCATAAGTGCTCAGTGTTCACTTTATCATACAGCATTTTCAAGGGAATTCATCAACAAGTCAATCATCAACATCAAGTGCAGTTGTTTGAAGGTATCTAGTGACCATAGCAAGTGGGTCAGCAGTTGGCTTTCAGAACCTGAGTTAACTTCTTTTAGTAAATGCTAATAGCTGATTAGCTGCTTTGGGTTACAGGGGATTGCCCCTGTTGTTAAAGCTCCCTATTTGTTATTCATTGTAAATAGATAGTCCCAGGGTTGAATTTCAGTTGGATTAGGTCCCCAGTTTGAATTGTCCTTGGGTCACATCTTCAGGTGACCTGGAAATTTACTGGTAGCAATACAATGCTACCAGTAAATTGCCGGGTTACTAATGGAAACCTGGAATTTTTCATGAAAGTGAGATTTCAACTGCCATCAGCCCCCTAATTTGCCACTTCAATTGGGCAAAACTGGGGAATGTGGCACAATAAACCTCATCGAATTGGCTAATGCAAAAGACCTTGATGAATTGCCTGTGCACGTATAGGTAAAGTGGGATAAACTGCTCCCTATCTTTCCCCAAGTCTGCAACTGTCGTAAACTATCAAATTAGTCTTGAATTCCCCACATTGCAGAGTTTACTGAATACACAAATTTGGGGAAGTACCAAATAAATGTGACTTTACACATTTACATGACAACTCAGCCTTTCATGAATAAGCCTCTCAATATTTATCGGTTGCGTTACAATACACACAATAAGACCAGGCAGGTGAGACAGCACGATATCCACATTTTATTATAATATGGAGGTATAAACATTGTATCCATTCAACTTTTTCACACATTAAACATCAGAGAGCTATCTCTAGATTCCTAAGAATCTTAACTAGTGTCACTGTGAACATTTTTAACAAATACATCCAAAAATATTTTTAGTACTAAAGGTATCATTTTTTGTTGACTCAACATTTAAACCGACAAGGGCATGGGTTGAATATAACAAAAATGAAGGGACAGGGGTGAGGTATTCTTTGAAAGATGTTGTGTACGTTCATGATGATGATTTTCCGTTTAAAAAAAAATAACCCTATTGTATGTTTGCAGCTAAATGGAATATCATGTGACCAAACAAAACTTAATCAAGACCTATAGGAAGCCAAATTTCATCAGATCCTGAATCACCCCCAATTTTAATCAAAGCCTAAAGATGAGCTCTTTTCAGAGTCTAGATACAGCGTATGACAAATACAGATATGATCAAAAAATATAGTACAATACCTTATAAATATGCATGATCCATTCAAGATTGTAAGCAGTTATTTCAGCCTCAGCAGTGACTAGTTTTATACACTCTGAGGAACTGGTTATTGTAATTAGCTACCCACTGTGACAGAAACGACTAACAGTATAACTCATCATCAACTACATTTTTTTCAGCTCTGCAATTAGGAAAAGTCCAAAGGTCTAAGATAGTAATTAAAAACTGTGAAGTAAATTAACCTTTTACCCCATTATTGAGAAGACAAATGTAAGCTTTTGTCATTTCCATTTGGTTATTTGTGTTCAAAACATTAAAATCTGATGTTATTCTAATGGTTGAAAGGAAAATTTTAAGGAAAAAATAAATGCTAATGAAGCCTTGTCTGAAAAACAGAAATAAAAGGTAAAATGCGTGCATTTTCCGCATCACGTAGTTTAATTATGCACATAGGACAATGATCTGCAATTATGACTCTCCAGCTTTTGATTTATTGCAATTCTCAGCTTCAGTTATATAACTACAGTTTCAGGGCCCCCACCCATGCAGCCATGTCCACATGCTACCATATGGTCTAAGAATTTTTGTATTTGTTCAAAAATACAAAAAGGTTTACTATATTATACAGCGCTTTAAAGAGGATCATCACTCACTTCAGTTCCTGCCCCGTGGAGCTTACAATCTAGTTTCCCTATACAGTCACACACAAAGACAGACACAGATGTATGTTTTTGGATTGTGGGAGGAAACCCATGCAAGTGTGGGGAGAACATACAAGCTCCCTGCAAGTTAAGTCTAGAGTGGAACTGAACCCAGAACCCAGTGCTACAAGTAAGCAGTGTTAACCACTGAGCCTATGCACTGCCCCTTAGAAAGTTACTGGGATCTTGGGAGGAGTGAAAAGCATTATGGAATCTGCAGCAACAGCTGGGCCCCCTCAAGGTAAGGGCCAAGTGATAGACACTGCTATTGAGACATTTGTGGTTAATGTGCCTTCATAGCTATCCTAACCACCACTTCATCATCAATATACTTGTACCAATTCCCCATATCTAAGCACCTTCTGACTGGTTGAATTTTATTACTACAATGTACATATGTATTTACATATTATTTATCTCCCTATTTATTAATCTGCAACTTCTATTTATTTATTATTATTATTTATTTACTATTTATTTATTGATATCTTCTTTACTGATGCAAAAACAATTTCACCTATATGTATATTATGCACTATCCAGTGACAATAAACCAATCTAATCTAATTTAATCAATGACACCTGTTTTTATCATGTTGTGTCACATGTATGTATGTATGTATGTATAATTTTATTTATAAAGCACCACAAATGTAAGCAGCGCTGTACAATTCAGCAGTACAAGTAAATACAAACAAGGGAAAAGTGCATTAAACAATACAAGTAAAATATAACAAGGATACACCAAATTAAGTGCTAGGTAGTGATTGACACAAGAGGTTGGAGGTCCCTGCTCCAAGGAGCTTACAATCTAAGTAAAGACAGCACCCAAACAGGGCAAATCTGATGCTCTACTGACTGAGCTATCCATTCCCCAACAGGTAGGCAGCCACAGGTAGAAGATTACTGAAAGAGTATCATTGCTTCCTTTGGGCTACATAATTCATTCTAGCTACATAACCTGTTGCTATTACACCTCACATCTTCCTCCAGTCATTACATTTTGTACTCATATTATATATGGAAGAAGCTAGACAACAGTTTATTATTTGAATTTTCCAAGAAGTACTTGTAGGTAGTGATGAGCGATGATGGCAATAATCGGTATCATATAAATTAACGATTTTTTAAATCATCGAGACGATAATCATTATTTGATAACGATAATCGCCGATAACCATTAAAGTCAATGGGAGAGGAAAATCGACTTCATTTTTATACCCAAACAGGTGTGCTGAAGCTGGAATTAACATTCAAAATAGTAAACTGGATACGTACTACATCTTAGGAAAGACAATTAGGCTACAAGAGTCACAGAAAACAATTCACAGAAAAGATGAGGACAGTTATACCTTCATTATAATCAGACACAATCCAGAACAAGCCTAAAACTGTAGGCTTCAATCTAAATGTAGATTAGGGTTGACAAAAACTCACACCAGTTTAAAAGAATGGGACATAATAGAACTACTGCTTTGTTGTCATGTTGGAGGGTAATTAAATATTCTGATCCTCTAGGACAGAGGTCCCCAACCGCCGGGCCGCGGACCGGGCCGTTGGTGTTTCCCAGCCGGTCCG
>WMED01022563.1:0-11641 GCA_019650415.1 Pipa parva | reverse complement strand
GCGCAGTCGCCCGAACTGTTCGCACTACTTCGGACAATGGTGAATTCCCCCCTAAGAGCTTTTTCCCTGTATTCCATCCTCAAGCTCAATCTCTCCCTCACTGCTCACTAGCCTTCAGTTCCTTCTGTCCCTCCACCCTCATTCTAATCCCTATTGCACTTATCATACATGTATACTGTATATGCATATGGTCTATGGTTTAAATTATATAATTTATATATTTATTTATTCAGATATGTCATATTACTATATTGGTTTTATTTATCTTTGCTGATGCTCCCGAAATTTCACTGATTTGTCCATTCACATAAAGGTCTTTCTCATACAGTAAACAGAAAACATAAGAGTTCTGTCCACTAATCATGTAATTATCTCTCAAAACATAACTCAATCTAATGTTACTTTTTTAAGTGCCACTGGGTCTGGGGGAATGAGGTTTGTTACTAGTCTACTGCTAGAAGGTTGTATGCATTCCCCATGAGCATCCTTCCAGTTCTACGCTCTAAATGAGAAGTATACCTGTTTGTGTCTACTCCTCACATACAAATGTTAAAGATTAATCCTCTATAGAAATTAGTATTTACAGAATAGACTTAAACACACTACATGCTACCAACAGCTGAAACTTTATTATAAATAACAATGCACCGTGGTCACTATGTGCACCAGTGGCGTTTTCTCTAAGATTGCAAGGGAAGCTCAGCTTCCCCTAAAATTAAAAAAAAAAATAAGTGATCAAATATATACAACAGTACAGTATGTAAATGTCATTTCTCACCCATTCCTGCAGATTTACAGTGCTTTAAACAGTGTGGACACTGAGCTTCCACAAAGTTCAATAGCAAAGCAAAAGTGCAGTGAAACAAGATGAGTAATCAGATAATTACTCGCGGACATCAGCATGCCTATTAAAGGGATTCCCGTCTTGGCGAGACCAAAAGAGTTGCCTCACCGAGACGGGAATCCCTTTAATGCGCATGCTGATGTCCGCGCGCAGGACATCAGCATGCGCATAATACCATTTGCGAAGTGAGCCAAAGGCTTCGGAGATCACTTCGCTGAATGGTGAATTTCCCCCTAAGCTTCTAGGCCAGCCCACTGCCCCATAGACTCCCAAAGAAGCTGAGAAGTTCAGCTTCCGCATGCTGATTGGATGATCTGTCTGATGATGAATCCCTTTTTGATTGACAGTGAAATGAGCGAATCAGCAATCTTTCATTCTGATTTGCAACAACCTTTTATTTTTCGTTCTGAAAGCTGTACATAATGTGAGACAGTGTGAATGCTGTGGACAGGATTTTGGTAAAGCCATTTGATAGTCTTGTTTAAACAGCAGGGCAGATCAAGTCCTCAGATTAATTTGGTGCAAAAGGTGGGTAAAAGTAACAGGTCTTTTCAGCTGTCCTGGTATGACAAAGTGAGCTTCCCCTCCTTGAAAGACCAGCATCCTCCACTTGTGTGCACCAGACGATGCATTCAATTCTATTCCATATGAGTATTGTAATTGCTGTAAAAGTAGGTACTGCAATGCAGTGTTTCCTTTTCCTATCCACATTTCTTGTAAAAAAACAGCAACTGCTTTCATTGTTTGGCAGAGATATAATTGTATTGTAGTACTATTGCTTTGCTATTCAGTACCTGCCAATTCCCTCTCCCACACCTACTCCACACACACACACACAGCCACAAAGCTTCTCTATCTGTAAACAAAATTTGCTATTGAGATCGTAACTAAGACATCCTTGTATGGGGGCTAGGAAGCTGCAGGTAAGTGGGCTATACCCCTTGTGACCCTCCCCTAGAAATGGGACTTAATGCTGCTTAGTTTACATTATTAAGGCAGGGTAGGTCTGTGCCAGAAAATAACAAGAGGCACTGAAGCATCACTATGCAGGATATGTTGCTCTTTGAAAATTAGACTGAACAGCAAGTTGTGTCTATGCAATGTTTTGTATAGTTTTATCTTCATGTACAGTGTTTTTTTTAGACTAGGTGTAAACCAAAGAATAGAAACAAAAGAAAGGGATACAGTACAAAAGTGAGCTAAAGTTATATTTACCTCCCACTGTGGTTTTGAAAAGTTGAACTCTAATCTTATAACCAGTAATGGGACTCACAGCTGATGAAGTGCAAAGCCATGTGTGGAAAGCTTTCTGGGCACCACTTACCAAAGTTTTGCTTCTCCTTTTGTGCTATGAACATGTGCACATACCATGTCACTATTTCCAGTAGGTAAAAGCCAAGAATTATCAAGAGTTCTCCAAAGGGGAGTTAAATCCATTTATTATTCTGATGGAGTGTAATATTCTCTAAAATCACAGTGCCCCCCAGTGGAAGTTTTATGAAGAATAGGTATATATACAGTAATGCATACAAACAGTTGAGCAAATAACCAATGAAGGCACTGGTTATTTGCCTATTAAAAATAAAAAGCAATATCTAAGCTCAAGAAAAAGGTCTGCTGTGTTCTAGAACATTCTATTATCAACACCCAATGGGTGAAATTTATTAAACTCGGAATAGCCCATTTCAGCTTTTCCAAGTTTAATCGGGCGAACGCCCAGAAGTTTCTCGCTGTAAGTATTACGAGATTTGTTTCAGTCGATACTTAATGAGAGAAACTTTTTCCATTGAATATTTCCATGGAAAGGTAGCCATACTACACTAATGGAAAGTATCGCTACCCTTTGCTTAGATTAGAAATTAGAAAGCCTTCAAACATTTTACTCACAATAGAAGTTAGACTTACAAGTCTATAGTTTTCAGGCTCACGCTTTGACCCCTTTTTGAATATATGGACCACATTTGCAACTGTGGAACAGTTCCTGTCATTATAGAGTCTTAATCCCCTTAAGACTCTAGAGCAGGGGTGGGCAATTATTATTGCCATCGGGCCGCATGAATGGCCCGGATAGCTTCAGAGGGCTGGGGGTGTGTCTAGCATGCGGTTGGCCATGCCCCCCATTGTTGTGTCTCGCGGACGGGCACACAATCGTCCCTGTAATGGCGGTGCACCACTGCAGGTGGTAAGAGAAGGAGCGAGTGGTACCACTCACTATTACAGACTTTAGTCCCGCACAGAGCACCACACACAGTTCCAGTCACGCCTCCAACTCTGAACAGGCGGGCGGGCCGGTCAGAGACAGGAGGCGGGCCGATGTGGCCCGCGGGTCGCCTCTTGCCCAGGTCTGCTCTAGAGTATATGTCATCTGGACCTGGTGATTTATCTATTTTAATCATGGTAAGACAGCATAGTACTTCATACTGGATTATACAGACAACATTTAAGGGAGCATTTACTTTATTGCTCTTCATTTCACCTCACATTTCATTTTCCTCTTTGAGCACAGTGGAGAGAAACACATTTAATAAATTTGCTTTCTCCTGATCTGCCTCTACCATAATCCCCTCCTTATTTGTTACGGAGCCAACACTTTCAGTTGTAATATTTTTATTATTTATGTAACTAAAGAACATTTTTGGGTTTGTTTTACTTTCTTGGGAAATGAGTCTTTCTTAATTAACTAATTAATGCTTAGCTGCATTAATTAGTTTCTTACATAATGTATTATGAACTCCATACCTTTGTAGTGCTTCTATACTGTTTTCCTTTTTTAGTACTGTAAATGCTTTCTTTTTGGCATTTATAGTCAAAAAATAATCGTGGATAATAGTGCTAGTGTGAACCTAGCCTAACATCACTTAGCTATTCACTAAAGTCTGAATTGTTGCGTATAGGTGTGAATTCGCCAGCTAAAGACAGTTGCAATAGACTGCTACTGTTATAATGGCGTCTTTATAATGAGAATATTTTTGCAGTCATGACTTTACTATGGAAAATTATCACATTCACAACTTTAAAAATTGCCGCGGTCGTGGCTTTACAATGGGGAATTTGTCGCAGTTGCGGGTTTGTTATGGGAATTTTGTTTGTTTGAGAATTCAACAGTCAAATTCACACCGTAGTGAATAAACCCCTTAATCTCAAGTCACACTTAAGAAAAAAAATACTTTAGATAAACAAGCACATGTCAGCACCCACACTCACTCTATTTAAAAGCCTTTTAAATCTTTTTCCTTGAATATAACTGCAGTGCCTGCTGCAAATGTATCCTTCGGATGCAAAGGGTGGTGATATTTACCTGGAATAGATAATCACCACTAGTGAAACAACAGTAGAAAGAAGTAGTTCTTTTAAGAATTGAGACATTCTCTCTGCTCCTCAGCAGTCAATGGAAACCACCAACAGCCGATAGAAAGCCATTACACCTTCCCTAGATTATGTTGTAAATTTTATATAAGACCAAAACACTTATATCATGCCGACTGTATCTCAAATTAGATTTTAAAAAGGCTGTAAACATTAGAATTAATTTTTCAATTATATAACCTTGGTTTGCTTAATTTTTATGTATTGATTAATGTTTTTTGGTTACCAAGGATCACTGACGCCAATGAACACATTTTACTAATCTTTTTTTTTTTTTCAAAATTAATTTTTATCGCTTATCTTTATTTTCAGGCCCTGTACCATAGTTCTTTTAATCTGCATGTTACGCAGTGGGTAGTTGTGAAGTTAATGAACCTTATCTACCAGAAAATCAGGTAACCATATAATTATTTAAAAGAACAGACTTATAAACAAAAAAAAAAAGTATTGAGAAAATAATACATTAACTAATATAATACAACAAATAAAAATGAGGACCAATGCTACTAAAAAAAAAAAAAAAAAAATTAACAATCCTTTTAATAAGGGTTTGGCATATACTCCCTAGAACAGGAGTTGGCGCAAATGTTTAAGCCATCGGACCACATGAATGGCCCGATGGCTTCAGAGGGCCAGGGGAGGATGAAGCCTATGGTGCTAGGCCACTACTCCCCTTTTATTATCAACCCGCGGGCCAGTCCGAGACTTGAGGAGGGCCTGATTCGGCCCGTGGGCCATAGTTTGCCTACCCCTGCCCTAGAACAATGGATGTATACATTCAAAGACAAATTCTACATACAAGAACTTTTGAAGAGAGTGGTATATTAAGAAAACCCATCCTTATCATTACCTAATAATGACAATGTATCTAAAAGGGATTTTGAAAATATGTGACTGCATGAAGAGGTTAAAAAAATTATTTTTGTCCAAAAAAGATTATCATGCACCTGATGATTTTAAAATGATTATTTAAATGAAGCCTGCCAGCAGATGAAGGTTATTGACCACTATAAGGAAGAAAATGCCTTGTTTCTACAATAATCTCATTGAAACAATGTTATTAAGAAAGTAGCATTTTACTTTCCGTAAATTATCCGATTACCCTTGTAATTTGCCCAAAATCCACAAATGTCTGAATAAACCCCAGCACACTCAATAATAGCACTGAATGGTTTATTGATTTAGCTACTTTGCCTGTATATTGATACATTTTGTGCAGCTAATGCTAACTAATATTAAAGTATATTTAAAGGACCTTGAAGTGAACAATATAGAGACACTGACTAGAATGCAAACCTGTACCAATCTTCGAATATTGAAATCACTCTTTCAGAGAGAGAGAGGCTTCTCAGTAAGAAAGGGTTTAAATATTTCATTCTAATAATAATAATAATCATTATAACAATAATATATAGTGCATACGTACTTGTTTTATTTACACTGTTACCATTTGAAGAGGCCCTTTTGAAAAATAAGCAGTTGGTAATGGGAGTTTAAGTTGAATACAATTGCAGCCATCACTGCCAAGGTTTAATCCTGACCAATTTACAGTATCATTAGAACAATGGTCTGCTATGGGGAATAGCTATAGAAGTTCAAACGTTTTTCAAACACTTAACACTGAAGAATCAGTGTTTTTTTAATTATGCCGGTATAGCCAATTTAAAAAGCTTTTATCGCTATGTCAAAAGTCACTTTTATGGTGCATTTTTGTTGAAATTTAAATAGGCCATAGGCAATTTGTCATTGTAAACTGCTTATGGAAAATTCATAATGCAATCAGTCAGCTCCATTTAACTCTATGGGACAAGGTTTGTTCATTGTGTGTGTGCTTTGACACTGGTAATGTTTTATTATTGATTCAAGCAACAAGAAAAGTATACATACAAAACAGAAAAAAACAACATCCATATTACAAAATATATGTGTCCATTATACCAAAACACTTCAAAATAATAAGACCATATCCACCACCTTCCTTCTGTTAAGGTACTTTGACACTGGTTTTACCATCATTGTCAAAATGCATAGAGTGTCAATGGCCTTAGTGTTATACTATTTAAAAATAAAACATCCAGTCTATCAATGCCTTAGTCAAAAACTTGTCAAATTGTGTAGGGTTAGTAAGAATATGCATGACAAAAATTAATAGGATTATCATTTATAAAGTAACAGCATCTCCCACAGTACTGTACATAGAAAAAGAATGTGATAAAGAATTTAACATATTACATAAACTTTTACTATAACAAGACATAAAGAATTTTTGGGAGAGGCACAGCAGCAGCAGCAGCAGCAGCAGGGGGGGGGGGGGGGGTTGATATGTCCTGTGACCTGAGCAAGCCGCAGTCATCCAGCACCACATAGATATTGGGGTCAAGTGCCAAGCTTAAACTATTGCTGGCACCTACTGTAAGTATGCAATTGCGGCAGTATGAAAGAAATCTGTTACCTTTTCCAGCAGTAACACATCCAGTTGGTGCCTCCATCTTGGGAGAGGCACAACAGCAGCAGCAGCATTGAGGAGGAGGGAGCAGGGTCCTGTATCCAGAGGGAGCTGCAGACATCTTGGGAGAGGCACAACAGCAGCACTGAGGAGGAGGGAGAAGGATCCTGTGTCCAGAGGGAACTGTAGACATCCAGCACCTCACAGAGGAACTAAGGGGGTTGTAGTTAGTGCTGAAGCTGCTGGCACCAGCTGCCAGCTTGTGAACACTGCGGTGTGAAGAGACCCGCTGTTCCTTTAATGCAGCCACACATCCGGTTGGTGCCTCCATCTTGGGTGAGGTTCTACAGCAGCCAGGAGGGGGAGGAAGCTGGATCCCGAGTCTGGAGTGAGCCGAGAACATCCTGCACCCCTCAGGGGAATGGGGGACGCGTGCAGAGTCAGGGCAGCAGCCGGAACCAGCATTGGGCAAGTGAATGCCAGTGCAAGAAGGGGGAACATCGGTAGGCACGGGAGAGAGAGGAGCCGCAGAGTGTACACGCACCGCCATCTTGGATTTAACTCACTTTAACTTTAACTCACTCAACCTCACTTTAAACACTGTCAAAACTAAGGAAATTGTAGTGGATTTCAGGAAAAACCGCCCTCAACATGCCCCTCTATCCATAAATGGAGCTGCTGTGGAATGACTAACACCAAGTTCTTGGGTGTACATGTCACTGAAGATCTTTCCTGGTCCATCAATACATCATCGCTAGCCAAGAAGGCCCATCAACGCCTCTACTTTCTTCGTAAACTAAGGAGAGCAAGAGCTTCTACATCCATCATGACCACCTTCTACAGAGGAGCCATTAAGAGTATCTTGACTAACTGCTTCACTGTGTGGTACATGGCCTGCGCAGCATCCGATCGGAAATCTCTGCAAAGCATTGTAAAAACACCTGAGTAAATCATTGGCTCCTCTCTTCCCTGCATCCAGGACTTATATAACTCCCGTCTCCTTCAGAAAGCCCTCTATGTGGCAGGTGATCTCACCCACCCTCTTCGCTGTTGCTTTAACCTGCTACCCTCAGGGAGAAGAATGCGCAGTTTAATGGCTAGGACTAGTAGACTGAAGAACAGTTTCACCCACCAGGCTGTAAGAGCTCTGAACTCTCTCCCTGCTCTGCCTCCCCCCTTAACTCCTCCCCCACTCTCACCTATTAACCTCCCCTCCTGTTATCACTACTCCCTATGACCTAGTAAATTCAGTAAGTACTCAGTGACTTAACCTGCCTCCAAGCTCAACATCCCCTCCCCCCCTTTCTCCCTTTGATATGCACTTTCACCTCCTATTACTTATTTTTATTGTATTGTATTATTGTATTCTATTTATATATGGTATCTTCAATTGCACTTTACTTGCATTTGCACTTTACTTTGCCTACTGGTTCTTGTAATTTATATTCCTATCCCCATTGTCATGTATGCTGGAGAGATGAGAAATGTAATTTCAATATTTGTATGTGCTCATGTACATATGTAGAATTGAAAAATATCTATCTATCTATCTATCTATCTATCTATCTATCTATCTATCTATCTATCTATCTATCTATCTATCTATCTATCTAAAGAAACAACAGTAAAGAGAAAACTAACCATTAGTTCTGTAATTCTATATTAAGTCCTAGTAATGTACTGTATGTAATATGTTGTAACAATCCTGGAAAAAGTTATATATCAATGCTAACCAAAGCATTGACCAGAGACATTAATTGGGGGTTATTTATTAAAGGGCAAACTGTTGCGCAAAGGCCTGAATTTGTAGCCTATCACGACTTCTCAAAACCTGCTTATTTAACAAAATCTGCAGTGTGATGAATTTGCTACCAATGTTGATGCTTAATCCAGTTGCGCATTTACATAGCTCTTCGCATCACTTTGCGAGTATGTGCACAGATAATTCAGCTATTCAGCATGGAATGGAGTCTGTTAAAGGAGAGAAATCCTCAAGGCATACTGCTTTGAATTAACCTGTTTGACTTCACCACTTCAGACTGGCGAATTGTGGGGTTGATGGCAGAGCTACAGTGTTGCATAAGGTGACTATTCATTCAAAAGTGACAATGGCGACTCTGACTAAATTAGTCTACTACTAAACATAAACTGGGCACAAGGTGACATATAAAAATAAGTATTATTCGCTTATACTGTATACAGTTAGTGGAATATGGTGAGGATGATGTCACTGACCTTCACTGGAGGAATTCATTTCACTCCGCATCCCACTATTGTCTGACTGACTACACCACACTATGCATGCAACCACATCTGACGCTATCCATTTGTTCAACAAGTCTACCTGCTGCTTCATGAATAAGGAGAAGAGAATTTGCATCTTCCTGATTGTAGTGACGCAAACAGACTTGAAGTCACTACGTTAAGGGAATTTGCCCTTTAATAAATAACCCTATTGTCTCTGGTCAAGGTTTTCCTCTAGTGCTCTCGCCGGGAGGGGAATCCCTTTAATGCGCATGCTGATGTCCGCGTGCAGGACATCAGCATTGCGCATAACACCATGTGCGAAGTGAGCCGAAAACTTCGCGGCTCACTTCGCACTATGGTGAATTAGGGCCTGAGCATTAATCTCATTGTGCTCCTTTGCAAAAGGCTAATTTATTCAGTAATAAGCGGAAATACTGTAAAATCTTTACATAACGACTATTCCTTCTTGTCAGTCAGGTACCATACATTACTGAATAGCCAACAAAGAGATATTGCATGTAAATGATGAGCACGAACATCTTAAGTTTTTATACCTTCATCCAGATGTTTAGAATCAAATATCCATCCATGTTTTTTGGGAGAAGAGAAAGGGTTTTCTAGGCCTGGCCTGTTTACTATAAAATGTACTTCTGTTAGATCAGTTACCATCACGGAATGTACGTGTACTTTGAAGATGATGTACAAAATAAGATTTCCCTTCATTTTTTTTTTTTCAGGATTTGTTTCCTTTAAATTGAATTTCAAATTATTACTATATCAAATTGCAGACGTTTAATTTCACACCAGATTTCATATCCTTAGTTTAATTATACATTTCTCTGATAATGTAAATATGAGAACACTTTGTAACTTATATTCCTGTTCAATTTCAGAAACCACAAGGAAGCAAATTAACCAAATGAGTTTTGTTAAAGCAAATTGTTATGGGATTTGTGGCCTAAGGCATGGATCAGAGTGGGTGGCCAGTTTTCCAAAATTAAAATGACTTTTATTCTTGCCAGTTAAATATATATTTATCAGACAAAGTATCATCACTCCCTTTAATACTAGTCTTTTATTTTTTCCAATTCTAACAAAATTAAAATAAATTATTGTTAAGCTGCTGTCCTTACTATTGTCATCACAAATAATTATTGTACTAATTGTTATATTAACATACAGATTTCAAGGAGAATGCATCCAGGAATTCAATAATATAGGCTGAAATGATGTAAGTGTACAGAGTTCTCCTACAGTCTACATCAATAGGTCACAGCAGGGTTGCATTTTACTAGGACCAGGGATTCTTCTGAGCCCCAGTAAGGTGTTGATCTGGACAGGAGGAATACTAGGTCCAAAGTTACTACAAGCTTCCATTGGAGTTTACTTAACCTTATGTCAAATTGAATGAAATTTTTTCATTTGTATAACACACTTGACTTAACCTTCTTCAAGCTTCCCACAATAATTTACCAGAATGTCTGCTCATTCATCCAGACCAAAATAATGTAATTCAGTCAGCTTTTGAGACTCCATGCTCAGACACATTTTTTAGTGTGGTCTGCACAATGGGTATTCAAGCCAGAGCTTTGTGATGACCACTTTATGGTGCCTTTAATGAATTTGCCACTATTCAGAAGAATGCTTCAAATAATTGTCCTCCTAGAAGATCCATTTGCAACTCATTTAAAATTTATAGTTGATGCCATAATGATTTGCTACAGTATTTCTTGATAATCATAACTCTCATGATTCCATCTATTTTCTGTAGTGCACTGGTCCCTTCTGCAGCAAAACACAGAGTGCATAGAGTTTGAATTAGTTCCCTTTCTGAGACAAGCTGGTAATAGTTTGAGGTTAGGAGACTTAACTCCCAGTGGGGTTATTCACTAAAGTTAGAATTCAACTGTCGAATTCTCAAACAGCGAATTCCCTTAGCAAATTCGCAACCGCAACAATTCAATTCTCCCATTGTAAAGTCATGACTGCGACAATTTTCCATAGTAAAGTCATGACTGCGACAATATTCTCATTATAAAGAAACGACTGTGACAATATTCTCATTATAAAGAAACGACTGCGACAATAACAGTCTATTGCGACTGTCTTTAGCTGGCAAATTCACACCTATACGCAACAATTCGGATTTTATTGAATAAACCCCCAGTGTTTTCAGATATTGTTAAAGATTAAATTACTTTATCTTGAGTCCAGTTGGAAAGACTGAACTTTCTGTATCACCTGGTTTCATTCTTACCTACACCATATGGACACGACAGCACACATGGTATAGTATGCAAAGATAAATAGGCAATGAGTATCCACAGAGAAAGAGGATCAAGATCAGGCTCAAAGTGGCAAAGTATTCTCCAGGCAGGCCAGACAAGAACATACCATGACATATAACAGGCTATCATAGACTGACCTGTCCAAGCTTAAATAGGAAAGTTTAGGGAGAGGACTCCATTAGAAGCAACACCTGTGGAAGCGAGAAACAGCTCTTATGCACAGAACAGATCTCAGAAACCAAACAGACACACAGGGAAACCAAGAGGCAGAAGGTATTGTGACACCACAGTGCAGTGGTAGTGAACAGGGCTAGAAAAGTAGATGGAGAGAATTTAAAACCAAACCAGAGACAAAGCATTAGTGCTAACCACTGAGCCACTGCACATACACATTACCGTATTTTCCGGACTATAAGGCGCACTTAAAATGCTGAGATTTTCTCAGAAATA
>WMED01022562.1:0-11641 GCA_019650415.1 Pipa parva | reverse complement strand
AACTTTTTCAATTCTTCAGTAATGAAATAGCCATGGTACCAACAAATCGTCATCACATGTTTGATACCTGTTTGATTGTTTAAAACCTGTTTTCTGGTGCTCTGGTAAGCACATGATTTAGAAGAGTGTGTGACACACATGGTTTTTGTTACAGCACTACAAACGAGATTTTTTCTTTGGCACATTGCACGGTGTGTTTCTAATTGTTTGGACGTTTGGGCCTATCTCTATTAACATTTTTTGTTATAAAGTTAATGCACTATTAGTGCTGTTTGTTTGCGCCCCCCTTACAGATAGTTCCGATTTGGACTACATTTTTTTCTTCAAACCTTGACATCCAGTGTTTTTAAGGAGGCCTGCATTCAAGATTAAGACTGTTTTAATTTACTACACTTATTGTTCTTTGCGCAGTTTGTATCACGGCTTTACTGACTGGTTCAGTCTAGTGCAGCCTCTTCCAGGGTGCAAATGTTTATTCACATATTTAGTGCAGTATGCTTTCTAGTATATAACAATGCTTCTGGGAGCAAACTTCTTCCTCTGGTACCTGAAAATGGGATATGTTACCCATAATGTAAGAGATATTGCAATAAATAAGTGAATGTATATTTTTCACCCTGGAAGAGGCTATATTTGGTATCTTCTTTGTTCTAAAGACTGCTGTAATCTCTTGACACTGGAAGCTTTCCAAAAGCAAGCATTTTCTTTGGCTGTGAGCTTTTGAAACAAAGGTATGTAAGCAAGGTATCCAACATTATGAACCTGTTGGATTGTAGACTACTTGTAATGGTTCCTGCAGCAGCTCCTGTTCTAGTTCAGTCTACTGATTATTGCTTTGGTTCCTGTTCTTGTCCAGTCTCCTGACCCCTGCTGTGGTTCCTGTATCAGTCCATTCTTCTAATTTCCTCCATACTTACTGAAGTGATCGATTGATCGAAATTTTGAAATTCCGATCAAAATTTCACTCGAACTTTTGAAAATTCGATCAATCAGTAAAATTTACGACTTTAATAAATTTCACCCAGTCTAGTTTTTTTTAAATTCTGCAGTGGATCCTGTTCCAGTCTTCTGGTTCCTGCTGTGAGTCCAGTACTAGTCCATTCTCCTGATTCTAGCTTTGCTTCTGTTGCAGGAACCTCTAGAAACCACCAGGGTGCTCATTATACTCCAAAGCTAAAGCCAGCACTAATCAGTTTTTGTTCAGCAGATCCATTAACATCTGTATATGTTCCCTTATTGAGAGACAAATAAAGGATGAGGAGGGAAAAATGAGGTGAGGGAAAGGGAAGGTGAAGAGATCATAGAATTATGGAGAGGAATGAGGTGAGAGAAAGATAGGGATAAAGAGGGAGAGCGAGTGATTGGGGCAGGGAAGAGAGAAAATGGTAAGCGGGACAGCAAATGTTGGTATAAGCAGTAGGCCTGATGAAGAGGCCTTAGGAGCTTCGAAAGCTTGCATTTACCATCTATTCTGTTAGCCAATAAAAGGTATCACCTATACTCTCTTGTCTTTGCTTAAATCTATGGCTAACACGGTACACAACTCTACTATAGGCAGTAGGTAAATATATAGGGAATTGGAGAGAATAAGATGGATGGTGCACAGCAGCTTGGGTAATATCTGTGGAAGGTCATTGCATAAGAGACAAAACATACATGGCTCCCTGGTCTAAATTTTGAAGTGGCCTCCAAGCTCCACACTCCAAACCAGACACTACTTAATAAATAGGCATGTTGCTTTGTTTTATTTCATCCTTTTTCCTAATTTTACCTGTCATGACAAGTCAGAGTATCCGATCCCCTGTCCTCTTATATTTATTAAGAATACCATTATCTTTTTCTAGCAATTTAAATTTGCATTCAGTCACCAAGGAGACTGTCCCATGAGTCCGTCACATTTTCAGTTAATTAGTGGAGCCTAACATGGTGCATGCTAACCTTCAGCTTCAGCACATGACCTATATATTGCTTCTACAAAAAAAAAAAAAAATCGTCATTTATTTAGTTTATTGAACCTCTTGGTTATATAGTACTCATACTTTTCACTCTAATTTATACTAAATCAGATCTAGCTAAATATACTGTATAATACCTGATTTTTTTAAAATATAAACTATAATACAAAATAACATCGCTTACAGGGAAATTATCATAGCGGTCCCATGGTCTGGTCTATCTGTATTCTAATTTAGGTTTAGATGTTGGTGGGAACAGATTAAGGGGATTATTCATAAGTTCACACTTTTACTGTATGTAAAGGTTTCTTTTTTTTTTTGGTATATTTTTTTTCTTTTAAACAGTCAGACTGTTCAGGAAGAAACTTCTCAAGCTCCCTGTGCACATAAACAGTGAATTTTACAAGACCTGGGTCCTAAGTGAATTTTCCACAATTTCTGACTATTAAGTAAAAATATTATTAATTAGTATTAGAGAAACACTTGTTCTGAGTCATTTTATTTTCTTGAGCTATTAAGTGAAATGGTTCAGGAAGGTGGTGAAAGCCTTCACATTTCCTATGCATATGTGCAGCTGGCATTGCAAAGCTGAAGCCATTGGTCATTTTTCTGATGGGGGATGTAATTTGATGTGTTGGGCTTTGGTGTAACTACATATAACAAATACAAGACTTTGGATAAAAAGCAGTAATTGAAACTAAAAGATAATATGAAAACCTTTGTAACATCCAAATAACAGTGAACAGTGGGCAAACAGAGGCACAAGACTCAGAACCAAACCAAAACTTTAATAATATTGTCTATTTCTGTCCATATCCTTAGATAACGTCACTAAGCCCACTTAATTAAATAGCCACATTGATCACCTCATATTGATCTTTGTCGTTATACCATTAGTAATAATCCTAAATCCCACACAATGACTAATAAACAGGTAATAATATCATAGATGGGCCACCTCTACAGTTGTTATCAAGTTGGAATGAGCTGTTGACCTCCAGCTGTCTCAGCTGTGGCTGCTTATAGAAAAAGGCTTGCTTATGTGGCTGTATGTAAGAAAGGAAGATGAGACTGCTATTCCATTCTCACAAGAGCAATGACTGTATATGAATCTGGGTTATTGGTTCTTCAAAGGCTTTTTAGTATATTACTTTATGTTTAAGAGGTCTAAGTAAGCTGCTTGTATTGCTATATGTATTTTTTCAATCTGAATAAAAGGGGTATATGTTTTCAAAATGTTGAGTCTTACTTTATTTTTACAATGCACCTGCTACCAGCACGCAAAGTCTAATCTCTCCATATTTCTTAAAGTGCTTCTTACATGCTTAGCGTGTCTGTTGGGTTCACTTTATGACGTATCTATATTTTTAGTAGAACAGGTGCTTCCTCCTTCTCATAGCAAAAAAGAAAGGAGTGAAAAATGAGTTTCAGGGCGGGCAAGGCAGCAAGAAAAACATTTGGGTGATAACTGTCTATTAGAAGATGCCTTGCAGCTTCTTTTTTTCATTGGCTTTGTAGAAAAGATAATTGGTTTACTTATTATAAAAAGGAATAGCGCAGTTACTTTTACAAGTGATCATTAAAGACGTTTGCACATTCCCGCAATAAAAAAATATAAAACTGATAAAAGATACAACGTTGCGTGATCAAATGAATTTCAATAGCTTTTGGCTATTGAATGTAAGGTCACCATTTTTGTGGGGGCAATATTATGCTGATTTTTGGGTCATACCCTGAAACAAAAACAAAAAAAAATCACAGAGGACCAGTTTCACCAAAAATAAATATGTTTGGAAGAACAGTAAGAACAAATTTAGAAAATGCTACAAATGCATTTCTAGTTACCGCATATTCAATCTATGCTTCCAAAAATGATGAATAGAAAAGAAAGTAAGATAAGTAGCTATTTAGATTTAAAAATTCGGGGATCGCCTACATATGAATTATGTAAAATACCTTAGAAAACAGTGGAACTGGTTGCCATTACTAAAGCTAAGAACAGTCAGAAAGCAATAAAATGCATGAACTTAACTTCCAAGATAACATTTTGCATTTTTATTTGGGTATGAATGCATATAAAACTTATATAAAATGGTTGTATGGCACATCATGCTATTCATATCCTTATAAATGATACATCTAATGTCAAAATCCATTGTTTCTAAGATCTCTGAATTTGGAAAACTGGGTTCTGGTGGTATTATTTATCAAGCTTTTTTGGGATTTTTAAAGATCGAAAATAACTTTTTGATATAAAAAAATGCATAAAAAAGTTATTTCTTACATGGCAAAAAGAGTATTTTTAAATAGACAATACCGACACAATCGAATAAAGACTGTTCTTCCAGCAATAGGCTTTTAAAAAACTTTTTCGACTTTGATAAATATCTCTAAATGAACAGCTTAGCACTGCATGGTGCACAATGAATGTGAGGGAGAAGAATGTAGAAATAATATTTTTATTTTTATTATTTTCAAATTTGTTTTTTTTTTTTATTTTGTTTTGCCATAAATATGGATACACCCATACAATACAACCTTTTCTTCAATACAGAATTTTCAGTTTGTTTTCACTTGGGGTATACCAGGTCAGCTCTACAAGTGAACAAGAAACAAAATCAAAAACATAAACAATAGAAAAAAGGAGAAAGTGAGATAAGAGTAGAGAGAAATGAGAAGAGATGATAGGTGGGTCTTGGATTTTGTAATCCACTGTTACATGCTGTATCTAGTAGCTGTAACTGTTTAGTTGTGATGTTCCCAATATCTATTCCATAACAACCAGATTTGGTCAACATTTTTTGGAGAATCTGTCTAGGGCTTCTGCCATTTAAAATCTTGCATTTTCATTCATCTTTTTTATAATGTATGATAGGGAGGGCACTTTTACTTGTTTGCAGTGTCTGGTCAAGGCAATTTGATTTTCTATCATTAGCTGTTGCAGAACATTCTCTTCTAATGTATCTAGTTGTTCTGGGATGATACCAAGTAATGCAATTGTTGGGGATGTTGGAATTTCTATTTCAGTAATTTTTTGGAATAGTGTAAAGACTTTCTTCCAAAGTTGTAGTTCACCTGCGCAATCCCATAGTATACATGAATTAGAGTTAGTAAAGTTCCTGCTTGACCACATAGCTTAGAGGTACCTGAGTATATCTGGGAAAGGTGAGTAGGTGTTAAATACCAATGTAGTTTAATCTCAATTAATGTTTCAATATGTGAATAACACCAAAATTTATTTAAATCAGAAATTACTGATACCGTCATATCGAATGGGTTTTACCAAAATCGCGATATCAATACCATCAATATCGTGATATTGGAATTCTACTGATATCGCGATATCGAATTTCGGCCGAACCATTGATTTCAATGGCAGAACGGACAAAATATCGCTATCGTGATATCGGTAAATTCCAATATTGCTGTATCGATGCTATTGATATCTTGATATTGGTAATTCCTGATATTAATAAATTTTGCCCAATTGAGTATCAAACCATATTGGGAATAGATTTATTCCAGTTTTCAGTAGTAAAAGGAACATTTATCAAGTTTCTCTATTTAGTAAGGTGTGTGAATGTAAACGAGTAAGGGTTAGTGTTGAGTAATTTGTAATAAATAGATATACCACCTTTGGACCAAGCGTTGTTTAAACCGTCTGATTCAAATCTAGATGTGCAGAGGCCGATGTTCTTTTTTCCACAGGAGAAGAATAGATGTCTTAGCTGAAGGTATTTGTAAAAGTCGGTTCTTGGTAATTGATATTTTGTTTGTAGTTATTTAAATGATAAGAGCTGGTATTTGTCAGTTAGGTTTAAGAGTGTGAGGATATTTTGGACCTCCCATTGTTTGAGGTCACACAACAGCATTAATGTTTGGATTACTGTGAATTGGATAGCTAAGGCTGGAAATGTAGTAAGTGATTTGTTTTTGTGTAGTTTATTCCATGTTATTATGGTGTCTGTAAGTGTTGATGGTAGTTTTGGTGTGATTGGGAGTGCTACTTTGTTTGGAGGCTATATAATGTGTTGCAAAGAGAGTGCTTTTACTAGGTGTTCTATTTGTACCCTTCTGGTTAGCTGAGGGGAGGAGTGCCATTTTTTTAGTTGATCTACTATAATAGTGTGATGGTATATCGAGTTATGTTTGGTAAAGCTAGGCCTGCTGCTTCTCTTGCTTTGCATAATATGTTAGCTTTAATTCTATGCTTTTTGTTGAACCAGAAAAAGTCAAGTACATATTTTTGTACTTCTTTCAAGAAGGAAAATATTATATTTATAAAACACAGTAACTTTAAAATTGTATCTAACGTGCTGTAATATTTAACCTTATAAATGTCTATTTCTGACATGAGTCCTAGCCCTTATCACTCTTTCCTGTTTAAAAACATCTTTTTGAAACACACTGATGTTTTATGTTTTCCTGAAATGACTTCCCTTAACTGCCACTACATCCCTCTATCTTTCACAGCACCCATCCAGTGAGGAAATATTTAAGGTACTGAGAGCAGGAGAAGGTACAGCACTTGGGAGACCTCTGTATAGATTGTCCCTGTTGATGAATTCCACCAGTGAAGTCATCATTTTAAGGTACTCTATGTACATCAGCTCTGTTATTCTTTGCCCTACTATTATCACCCCCAGGCCCAAAATTTTTGGCATAGCAAAATGTAATAGTGAAGGATTTATGAATAACCATGCAAAGATATGGAAGGGATGAACCAGTTTTAGTTATATATTTGGTGTGGTCCCCAGAGTTATAGACTTATTAAGTTTGTAGTATTACTGTACCTGGGGATGAAGCAGTATAGCCCTCCCTTTGGTAATATGAGGTCACCTGTCTGAGAAGAGATCAGAAGCAAGTGTGAGAAGAGAGAGTACAGAATTCCTATCTGTTCATTGACTGAAGGCCTTTTCTGAGTGGATCCATGATAGGTGTAGAGTGGACATTAGACATAAAGTGACTGTTTAAGTTAGGACAACCTTGGTTCAGTTTTATCTTAGAATGGGCAGCCTGAAATGCAAAGATTCACATTAACAGTTAACTATTCAAGTTGGTTTTATTCTACTCTTGTTTAAATAGATTTGGTGTCTCAAAGATAACAAGAAAAAAAACAATTTTGCAGTTGGAAACACAGGAAATTGGAGTTCCACCACAGATTACACTTGGAGAGCTCCCAGTGCTCCCCCAGACCATCTTCACACCTAACCGCTTCGCCATGTCAGGAACGTTACTGGTCCACAGCACAGTTTTTAACCGTCCAACACAAGAAAACTTTGCAAACCTGTGGTATATCTCTATATTTTCTATCCCCCCTCCTCTTTAGGTACACAAAATAAGATCATTTTTAGAAGAAAAAAAAAAGAGACTTCAGTTTGAGGATGCCAGACCAGTACTCACAAACCTATGCTGGGGGTTAAGAAACTAGTGGTTATTGGTGGATGCATACAAGATGGACAGAAGGGGTTCTAAGAATAATTTTAGCTCCAGAACCCAAAGATCTCTTCTTTGGGCCTTTTATACCTCTATTTTCTCATGTACTTCCATCTTAAAATATCCAGGACTATCCCAGACATAAGCCTCTATTACAAGAGTTTATCTTAAACACTAATGTTTTATGTGTTAGCTGTTAAATGTGCAACATTCTCAATGAGTAGGTTTTATAGTGGCTTAAGATTTTTTAATCCATAATAACTCTTTTGGATAATGTAGATTTTTCCCGAAGAAGAAACAATAGTGTGGGATAATTGTTCTGGAACACTTAGACATGTTGTGTTTGGTCTTACTTTTATGATCTCTCCCCTGAGGCCTATTATGGTAATTTTTCCCTTCTATAACTGGCAAATTGCATAACGAGCCAGATGATAAAGTAGCAAGCAAGGAAGAAATTTGCATTTTAATACAACTGTTTAAATCATTTGCAGGCACGTGGGTAGGATGAAGAGGTGCCCTGGGGAAGTACTTACATTTCATCCTGGGTGCACAGGTCTATGCTAGGATATCATAAAATCCCCTAAACCCCTGGGAGATCTGGCATATTACAAATCTTAAGCTAAGAAAGAGTCATGATATTTTTAGATTCCAACAGAACAGGTCAGACAGGGATATTTTTACAGTGAATATTCCATCCCAGGGGGCATTGCTCTGAGATTTCTCAGGAGCTGTAAGGTGTACCCTAGATATTGTCAGGCTGGTGCAAGGATGTATATGAAGGGAAAGGGGCATGGTAACTCTACTGATATTAAGTAAAATAATTAGGTACAGACAAATTACAATGCAGTAAAATACTCTTTTCTAGCCTAGAAGCAAATAGTAGAAATCCAAGTGAATGGAGATCCAAGGAAGAGAATACATTTAGGCTAACATTGGCCTGGCACTGTATTGTGTATCTATATTTTTATAAAGCAGAGTATCACACACTGTACACACAGTAGTTACACAGCGAGGACTTTTGATGCCAATTCAGAGAAATCAAATAAAAATATAACAATGATGCAGCTGCCATATTAAATGGAAGAGAGGGAAAGGAAATCACTCTTTCATGACCAAATGTCAACTCAAATGGCAGTGTTCAGTGTTAGATCATTAGTCTGTGAGTTAATGAATGAAACAAAGCAAAGTATTGGGTGATAAATGAGATGGATTATAATTTTTGTACTCCCTGATTCTGTATGTATTTGCTGACTGTTCCTTTATTATGCCTACTGTAGGTGCAGCCACTTACTGTGCTTATCTCCTAGGACTAGAGTAAACACACAGGAGGTCATTGACTAAAGTCTGAACCGGTTGCGTAAAGGTCTGAATTCAAGCCCATTTGCTGCTTAGTCAATAATGAGAAGTCAATTTGAAACTTCCCCAATGTTGCATAGCATATGACACAAAGCGAATTTGACAGGCGCATTCGCAGTTTAGTCAATAAGTTCCACAGTTAGTTCTGCCTGGGGATGCTAGAGTTATATTCCAAGCTTGTGTAAACAACAGTTCCTATATAAAGAATAGGTTGCATTCATGCACTTGAATATCTAAATGTACGCCATATGTACAATTGAAACATTGTGCCTTAGGGCATGACAGACAAGGTGGGGTATTCATCAACAGGGGCAATTATTTACAGAGATGTAGTAACCCATAGCAACCGATCAGAATTTGTCAGAATTTTAGTTTTGTTATTGTCAGGAATATTTCTTTCTGTCTTCCTATGGTGGTTTGGCGTCTGCATCATAGTTGCATCATTCATCACAGTTCCATTTCCACCATCTCAGCTTTTTAAGACAGTCAGTTCTTAGCGTCAGTGCCCAGTGACTCTGTTTGTGGGGTGCGATTTCTTCTTTTTCTTGTTTACCTGTGTTTTTCCTCGGCTTGTTTAACAGTTTCTGCTTGCCTTCTTCCTGTCCTGACCTCTGCATTGGATTTTGGACCTTGTTTGCTAGTCACCTACCTTGACCTCTAGGTCTGGACTTTGACCTTGTTTACTTCTTACTTGGTTAACACCTGTGGACAGCTATCCTAGGTGCTGTGACCTAGAAGGGCATCAAAGGAGACAACCAGGGTCTTCTTAGACCCCCATGCCCTAGGATTAACTTGCACCAAGTCTGCTGTGGAATTTAGCTGTAACCGCCTTCTCCTTCGCACCTCCCTAGCCCCGATCCTGATACCTATGCCACTGAATTTTAACAAAAGCAGGTTTCTATGGGTTACTAAACCTCTAGAAATATTGCATCCCCCCCCCCCCCTTGAAGGTGCATTGTCACTGGAGTTTAAAGCACTCACTTCAACAAAATGCAGGTACCCAGATTCCCATTGATTTCAATGGCAACTGTGTTAAAACCACTTCACAGCTTTACGAGAATCAGATGCGGTAACAGAATCTTCTTTTGTCACAATCGCCGATTGTGTGAAAAACTGCAAGACGGTTTCGACGTGGTCAGTGAAATTACTGGGGCAGGGGTATAATTGCTTATATTTGCCACTGGCTTTAAGCTCTGGTCTCGAACACCTCATATGTCATTTCTCTTTGTGATACCTACAAAGAATCATTATCCTGACTGATACTGGATTTCACAATCACAAGTTGTGTGTGTTTTTGCTTTTTTGAATTAAGCAAGGAGACTTCCTATTATGAGAGCTACTCTAATGTTACTGTAAAGTAAAGGGAAGAGTTTATTTTAGAGTTTTTCATATGTTTTTATTCATTTTCAGTTTTCACAGATGCTTCAAAAAGATTTAACACTCACTTAAACAGCTTACAGATTTTAAAACAAGCACATATATCCTCAACCCCCTGCCCTCCCAGATCTCTAATTCAGTTTGAATCCTACAAAATGAGTTTTAAGCCACAATGTCCATTTGTTAGAATATGTGTCTAATCAATACTTAGAATTCAATTTGTGCAGCGGAAAATAATTGCATGATTACATATTATGCTCTTGCACAAAGCCATCCTCACAGCTCTGCTTCAGAATCAAGTATTTGTTTACTGAACCTCTGTTTCAAAAGGAATTGGATAATTAGCTCTGATTTGCCAAGCAAATTATGTCATTTTTTTAATTTCCATTTGCACTTATAAAAAAAAGGTTTGTAGAAAACTCCGCAGCCTTCCTGATTGGTGACTGTGCTATAATAAAAGCATTCAACAGGATGACATCTTGTGTTATCACTTTATTGGGTGTACTATAATTAGCAAGATTAAATTATCTTTTTTAAAGCTAAGTAGAGAGCCTTAGGCTAGGGCCACACCTGGTGTTTTGACGCTGTCTTATATATAGTTCAAAGTGTGTTAAAATGACTGCGTAATGCAGAAAAACATATAAAGTGCACACTGTCATGGTGCAGGTTACTGTGACAAAATAGGTCTGGAGATGTTTATTAATGGTAAACACAGTCGCCCATAGACTTTGATGAGCATGCATTTTATCTTAGTTTACTGGCTATGCAGTTCTAGGAATAAATATACTGTATGTTGTGTGCATCTTGCGCACAGTAGTTTGACTAGCTCAAAGATTCTCCAGTAGGACCTGACCTGCACCCAAAAGCATCTTTTTTTGTTACCAGAACAGTAACATGTGCAGCAGTTCAGGTCTATCCTCTGATTGCACTAATGCCCCCCACCACCAATATTATGTTCATGACCTGTGACATCACATAGAGAAGGTGAACCAGGGGAAGAGGCCATAATTCCTTGTACAAAAGTACATGTAATAAATGGCTTCCAACAATAGACCAGAATGTTACCAGTAATAATTAAAAGAAATGGAGAGTGGGATCAGCACATGATGATTTGCAACTAGGTGTCCTCCAAGTAATGATCTATAATCTGTAAAACTTATACCGTATATCATTAAATTTAAGTTGTGGTGTGTGTAACATAGCATTACACTGAAGTACTATAAGTTTCTCTAGTGGGCCAAAAATGCCTCATTCTAACACCATGGCTTTTAAAGAAGAATTAATGCTTATTCTGACTGGGGGATGCTAATTATACTTATTGATTGCCTCCTTCGCTGGTTTCTGCTTCAAGAAACATGGATCTTCTTCAGTGACTGTCATGACTTCTATAGTAACGCCACTGGGTGCAGGTGCAGAATCTACAGGGGCAGCTATCCAGGTAGCAGTTTGGCAGAATGGTTGTGTAATGTACAGGTGCGGAAGCAACCTGTGTGGAGTAGGAGGCTGAAGTAGTGATC
>WMED01022561.1:0-11641 GCA_019650415.1 Pipa parva | reverse complement strand
TGACAGGAGTCTAAATGGCACAAATACTCCATCTATCACCTTCCCACAGACCTGCTTACAGTATACAGACTGCCACATACAAAGTCTTTGAGTAAAAGGTGTCACAGTTGTTACAAATCTAAACTATTGAAGTTTTCCATTGCCCAGTCATTAAACTATTGCTTATCCCAGGTGGTAAATGTAATGAGAGATGGTGCTAAGAAAGTTGTATTTTTCAATTTAGAATATTCTTGCCACGTGTATGTTAATCCTTATGTGATGGCACTATGACATATAAGCACTGAGCATACAATTATTCCTAATTCCTTTTTTTTCCCTTCAGAATACACCAATGAGCAACCACTGCATGGATATTTGCATAGTGATATTTGTTTAGGATATTATCTTTGGTTAATCCAAGATATGGTTCAAACAAATATTGACATGAACATCTTAATATGATTAATACTTAATATATCAATAAATCCATACAGGAGTTTTTCAGCAAGACCCTTGTTTTTAATTTTCTCTGATTTTGTTTGTCTGTTACTGAGCCATTGGTTTGTAGAAAGGGAGATGGAATTTAAAAGACAAACTAAAACCTAAAACTTGACACTTTTAAGAGAAAATAGAATTAATGTTATTAAAGAGTTAGTAAAGAATTACTAATTACTATTAGAGTAAAAAAATTAAGGGAGTTTTTTATCTTGGGAGGAAGTCATAAGCGGTAGTATTCATGTAGTAAGTAAAACCAATTTGGTCAAATTACTGTGTTTGTTTTTTTATGAGGAACTAATGTGCTTGTGATACAGAGGTGTTGCAGTAGATGTGGTCTACTTGTATGTTTCCAGGGCAGATGGTTCTGTGCTACATTAGATAAATGGCTAACTAAAATGTGTGGATGTGATTCTAGAAAGCATCCAAATAATCAAAGAGAGAAAGAATAAACTTATAAAACTTGCAACAACTGAATTTGTATTCAGTCCTTACTATACTGTAAAGTTATTTAAGAGAAATCAAAGTGGAGCTCTTTTGGTTAAAAAATACTTTCCCCCTCATTGCAAGTGATTCACCTATAACGGCAATTTTCTCTTTTCATTAAGAGAGAACTAGAAGGAATCTTCTGGGATGTGTAAAGATCATCAAATTCAAAGGAGATGATAAAAGCTTGGGTTCAGATTGAGGGTTAAGAGAGACAATAGTTAATTTTATTCAATAACAAGCTATTGCTGATAGCTAAATTAACAAGAGACCTAAGCAATGAATAGGAGAGCATGCCTTTGTTAAGGAATGTTGGCACCAGGTGAAGAATGGCAAAATACCACCATATTTTCAACAACTGGAATGTTTCTTTTTAATTATTATTTCACATTTTTTCAGTATGTTATGAGGCTATCTGACACTATTATGTACCAATTAGAGCTGACATATTCTTAGAGGTCACGGCCATGTCAACAGTCAACATGTCAACTGTCTTGTGGATATCTGCGCAGCAGCATAGGTGGCTCATTAAAGTGATATGCAATTCTGACAAATTCACCTGTCTAGTGCAAATATCTATCTAAATGTACCTTTAATCACCAATTCCATGAACAGTTCTAAATTAAACGATCAAATAGGTTTATTTAATCTCATTTTAGCTACACAAAGATCCCCTCCTTCACAAAATCTTTCTGAAATTCACCTTGAGGTAGAGATTACAGATACAGTAGGTAAGAATGCAGTCCTGGCATATAATGTAAACCCAAAATGGAAGAAACCAAAAAAAAAAAAAAATGTTGTTTATTAGCATTGTCAAAATATATGTAGAAAAGCAGCCAAACAACAATTATTTGTTTAGATTAAAAAGAAAATACAAACTAAAATAAAATGGGTATGTATCAGAAATTCAAACAAAATAGTATTTTTAATATAAACCCTGATTCCCTGAAGCAAGAGGCAGACATACTGTGTGGCTGTATTTATATTTTTCATTAAATGTAATGTGATTAATTTCACAAGTTAATTTACTTCCCATGTCGGAAGGGGAAAATTTAAATTAAATATTTTACTGCTTACAGTTATTAAAAAAGCTGTTTTGCCGAGAAGAGGATTTTATTTTAGGTGTATCTGGATGGTTAAAAAATATATATCTCTTAAGCCAAAAATTCTAGGGACTACAAAACATCCACTAGTTATAGATTAAAAATAATCAAAGTTACTCCAGATATCTCTCATTCCAGGTTACAAGAACAAACGTTATTAATATAAAATGATTTCTTACAGCATGTAATGCACATTCACATACAATATTTTAGAAGTGTGGTGTTACTAGTAAATCTTACCAAAGTGACGGACTTTTGGATATTCAAATAAACTACTGAACTAAAAACAATTGATTATATAAGTACAGCATAGGAATGACTACCATGCCGACTTAAATGGAAATGTTCTTATTCTGGGGTCAGTGGCCATTTCAGAGCTTACAAAGTTTACAAATGGACCCAAAAGTAGAGTATCAGTACAAGTGAGAAAATACAATAATCTGCCTTAGTATCTCTTGGTTAGTGTGGTGTAGTTAGTCAGAGAGAAGAAGTCCTGCCATCATCCCCCTAATAAGTCACTTCAATCTGGCAAAGTAAAACTGGTGAATACAACACAATATGCCTTACCAAATATGCTACAGTGACAGATACTGATGTTTGATGAATAGTCAAATTAGCTGTGTATGCACAAGTAAAGTGGTGTGAAATGCTCCATAAGTCCAGCACTCTCATAAGTGGTTGAATTGGTCTCAAATTCACCACAACACAGAGTTTGCTGAATATCCAGATATAGGGAAGTGATGAATAAATGTGAATACACACCTTTACATTGTCTATTTGGCCTTTCATTAATAAGACCCTAAATTGTTGGTCTAAAAGGTGAGGAATTATTAGGGAAGCAATACTGACAATCTGCTGGTAACTAATGACACCTTACATAATTCACCAAAGAGTGAACTTACCCTTCGATCGTTCACTTCAGGACGCATAGCCTGTTATGCGCTCGCTGATGTCCTGCACGCTGAAATCAGCGAATGCTTTAAAGGGATTCCAGTCTCGCGAGGTGTCTCGAGTAGAACCGAACGATCGGAGGGTAAGTTCACTCTTTGGTGAATTACCCCCTAAATATTGGCTTCATTACTGACCCTCTGTGCAGAAAGAAATTAAAGTGATACTTACAGATTAAAAAAAATAACATGCAGTTTCACTAGCTACAATCCTCCATTTACTAACTCTTTATGAGAAATGAGTGCTATTGACTAAGTGGGTTGTAGCTAATGATACTGCACAATTATGCAACAAACAAAAAAAACAGTTAATATCACTTTAATAAAATAGAAAGTGTTCTGAGAAGATGAACTAAAATGGTGCACAGTTTGCATATAGGAAAGGCTTCAAGGCCTTCCAAATGTAGGCCTTCCAAATACAAAGGGTTCCTTGATTTGTGCGCACTGGGATCTTACGTATGAACTCATTTCGAAGACTTTTATTCTTTATTAACCTCAGCAGAACTAACAAGTTAAACACAGAACAGAAATATAGGTCATACTATGTATCACTTATCATTTGTGTATCAGTAAACTTTTTAATATCTATATCAGTGATAAAACAACATTTATCAAACACAATGGCTATTTTGGAAAATGACGGTATTCAATGAAAAGCTTTGGGCAAAAGAACACAAACTACAAAACAAAGAGGCAAGTTTTGCTGTGACCGTCCAACTGTTTAATTGCATCCAGTCCTGATCAATAAGTAGTTCTTGCAAAGAAATATTTACAGCCTATTTAAATCCACCCTCTGTACATGGACTGAGAACGGGATCATTTAGCAAAGTCTCCTCTCTTTAAAACATACTTTACAAATTCAGCACTCTTTAAAGTTTTTCAGAGAGCAATGACCTTTAACATTATGTTTAGCATTTGGGAATAATATATAAATTCTGTAATTATTATTATAGACTTGCTGGAAGTAATATCAATGGTGAGAAATGCTACTTCTGCTTTTCTTAGTATTTCATTTATTCTTTAATATCTATATCAGTGGCAGAAAGGTCCCTCCTTAAGCTTCTTATATGTTTTACTGCACTACATATTTTTGCTATCAGTCACAGTTAAAGGAGAAATTCAGCTCATTTTACTAAGGGTGATTCTTATGGAGGGGGGAATACTTATTAATTGGTCTTTTATGCTCCAGTACTGCCTCTGCTCTGAGTAATTTGAGATTTCTTTGTTTCTTGACAGATGCTGCAGTCCTCTTTAATTTCTAGTTCCTGCATGTTTTTGGCAATTAGAAGAAGCGCAGTAGCAGTTTTCTGATGTAAAACTTCTACTGTGTTTTCTCTATTTGCCATAAGACACACAGGAATAAGAAGCAAAGAAGATTGCAGTGTTTGCCCAAGAGAAGAATAAAATTGACCAGTTACTCAGAACAGGAGGTAGCAACTAAACATAATAGACCAATCAAGTAGCATTTCTCCCCCTTAATAATCAACCATAGGAAACCCAGTAGGACTACTCCTTTAGAGTAATTCCAGTTGCATTTTAGACTATGTATCATTGGCTGATTTTACTAACTCTAAGTTCAATTTCTGGAGCCATTGAGGGTATTAGGTTATATCATTCTTGTTTGTAGTATATTTACTTTTTAAAGAAATACAAGATGCAAATCTCTCAAGCTTTCCAGTTCTTCTTTTAGACCTAATTACTAAATTACAATAGCATTATTAATGGAAACCAAATATTAACTGGATTTACAAAAGTATACACTTCTTTTATATGATTTGTTGTGAATTAGTCAACATTAAAAACAAAGTTTGATGTAAAGTAAGACTAATAAAAACACAAGAAATCTGCTTATGGTGGTGATTTCCTTGCAGCATTAAATATACACTAAACACCAGTTACAATCAAAGTTCATAAGTGTTAGTAGACACTCATATTAACTTTGATAACTGTAAGCTCTCAGTTATAATGCAAAGGTATTTATAATGATTAATCCGTTATACATTCCTATTGTTATCTTGCTTAGAAAGATTACGTTTTTATGCTGCTTAGCCTATCCTACTTGACTCTGCAGGGTCCATTTGCTTGCATCTAACAAAACTTTGCATTGGGTCTATTCAATCAATTGCTGGTGCTCTGAACATTCCAATCACAGTAGATAATGAACTGTGAAATAGAAAACTTTTTAGCAATGTTTTATTGAAAATATTTTGATGTATGTAATATTGATTAACTATTTCAGTGACATAAATATGAACAACTCAGTGTAAACAAGATTTTATGCATATTAATTAGAATAACCCTACTTTATTTGCAATTGCAAATTCTGAAGCATAAAAGAAAACTCTTTTTTGGTCTCTCAAGACACTGATGTCAGAAGCTTTACACACACAGTTTATAATGGACTAGTCAATTCCTCCAGACCAAGAAACTATTTTGAAGTAGTATATTTTAGCTATTGTTTTCTTAATTCTTTCAATGAAGGACTGATTGTAAAGTACAGCATACAAGTCATGGCATACCCAGATACTGTAGAGGCTAATATTTTTGTTTAACATCTTAATAAATGTGAAGAATCCCCCTTTTCACTGACTTGAGAATATAGCACAATGGTCCATTTTTATGTTGGCCTAATAAGGAGATATCTGCTGGATACAGTTGAACAAGTCGTGCATTAGTAATTATAGCATAAAACATGCCAGCAGTTTTAATTTATAATAATATAAACAATATTACATTACGCTCTGTGAACACCCCTTTCTTTAATGACATCTACCCAAAATTCATAAAACAAACATAAACATATTTCTCTACTCATCAGTGAAAACCTAAAAGAAGACCACCATGATCCATATTCCTTTAATTGTCTGAAAATCAATATATTTCTCTCTTCTACAACCCTAATACTTGTTAGTAAATACTTGTTTACATTACTAACGTATTAATACACCAAACCTTTGTAAACAAATGAATAGTGAGCATTTATACAATTATCTCTATACAGCAGCAGTCAGTGTTTCATACAAAAAAAGCATAAACCTATCCATATTAGTAAAACAGAGTCCTCTGTATGTCACAAAAAATTGCAAGGGAAATTTAGGGAGCCTCCTGCAGTGTTTAGTGTTTTCAATTTGAAAGGCAACCTTTAAGATTATAAGAAAAATCGAGAAATGAAGAGGCTCAACAGTCTGAGGTCCATGTTTCATGCTGACACACCTTTCAAATTTCTAAGATACCTACAGAGAAGAACATGCTGGGAGCTGAGAGAAATTATCTCTCTAATAACCACTCATAGATGTAAATTCACAATCTGAATTCATCTTTCTTATTATAGGAGTTTTTCTTCCCACTGACAATAAATTAGGCTTTCAACTAACTACGGTAAAATGACATTTTTCATGGGATGCTGTTTATTATTACTATCCAGTACAATATCTTCTGTATAGCACCTTCATACATCAGTCCTTCAGGCTGAGGATCTGACTACTAGACTAACACATATTTTGGAATAAGGTCTAACTTTTCTTTCTGTTTATCTGTCTTTTGATTCTACCACAAAATAAGTATAACCCCTCTCGAAGGTTTTGTGTAAAGTTTTTATTTAGGGAAAGTTAGGGAAAAGAAGTAAAAAGGATATAAGCATGGTAAAATTAGGTTTATGATGTAGAAGGGGAAAGGTGATATGTTATGTGGTGGGGAGGGATGCAATATCATTGGGAACCTGCCATTAAAAATACTTCCTGCAGCGTAAGGCATTTTACATAACAGATCATTTCACATTTAACACAAACAATTATTCTTGTTTTGTAATATTCTTCTTAATGCTGTTTGCAGCCTTCACTTATACATTGGTCTTCCATGGTGCTTCATAAAAGAGAAAGGTCTATAGAAGAGAATGAACAGAACAGGGGTTTGTTTACAGATAGAATATGGATTAGACAGGAACTTGCCATTTGTACTTTCTGTCTTCTTGCTATGAAAGCAATACATTTTTGATCTTTGAATTTTGTAGTGGTCTCCTGGCTAGTACTGAATGAAACGGATGACCACCAACAGGCTGTTAGGACTTTCCATCTACCATTCCACAGCCAGTTATTTCATGTTGTGTTTGCACAAGCAGGTCCTGATGTTGTATGCTGCTTTGATAAATGCTTTGCCACATCTATGGCACGCACACAGGCTAGAACTACCTGCAGTATACAGATTAGGACAAGAAAGTCATAAACAAAACTGATCTGTACCAGTGAGAGATTGTCTGACACTCTAAATATTCATTGGGTTGGTTGTTATTTACAGGACTTGTAATGTTAAACATTGTACAATGTGCAGCTTGTCCTTGCACATCTGAATAGAATACTTTGCATATATTTCCCAGGGAGCATGCCTTAAGTTTTCCTACCAGCTCAGCAACTCTCCATGACTCTGATGGTCACTTCACTAACATTTTAAAGGGTTCACCTACTGAATTCCAAGCAGGCTCTCTTCAGAAAGGCTTTTTTATGGTGGCTGAACACGTATTACAAATACTTATCTAAAATCTAATGATTTCCTTCAACAATGTTATATCAGACCCAGAAATAATAGAAACAAAAATGTGGGAGGTATACAGTATGCAAATGTAAACTATACATAACAAATATGTTTGAAGCTTCTTTAAAATATAAGAATTTCAAAAGGTAGATTCCACTTTGCAGATGTAAAATTTCTCCTTAAGAAATTATCTTAAGTCAAAATAGGATATTTCTGATGTTTTTAAATTGCGTAATACCTCTCTTTCAATAAATTCACACAAAGAAAATCGCATATGCAAACCAATGACTTTACTGTACAATATTTTTTCTAATGCATTTATGTCAATGCCTCTGAATATGCCTTATATTATACATCATGGATGTATACAGATTTTATTACCAGCCACTGTATTCAGTGTATTATGTGATCAGTTTTGATTACAGTAAAAGTTTGTTCGTTTGTATTGAGTTTTTTACATTCTTTTCTCATATTGTTTCAAAGAAATGGAAATCCCTAAGAATGACTTAGTAAGTGTTTTATAAGAATGGAGCTCTTTTTTTAACAATTTTATGGAAAATTTCGAAGAATAGTCAGTCAACTAAATGGTTCTAAATGAGAAGTGCTGAAAAGATCAGCCAAATTATGGAAGTGCTGGAGAGAACAAATGGAAAAAGGGTAGAATCTCCCCTAGTGTAATATGGTAACAAATGGACATAGGTGTAGATCTCTGTGCAAAGATGTCACAATAGTGCTGATGAAATGTATATCACTATATTAGGTGATATGATGATGAGTGATGTGAAAAAAAAGAGTGAAATAATTATCTATATCGCTGGTGCAATAATTCAAAATATAAAAAGGAAGGGTATTAATAACCCCCCTCCTTATAGGGAGCACTCACCAAAAAGTGCTCAAGGTAAAGCACTTTACAATCCAACACAGTAGAAACACTTTCATGCACTGGTTGTAGCGCTGGATCTATTATGGGAAACACAGGACCATAGTGCAGCTCTGTATGTATTAAAAGAATTTATTATGTGGTAAAATGTACTCACAAACAAACAGTAAAACAGGCCAAATAAAATATACGATGAACTCTGTGACTCATTTCTGATGAGCTCATTATTTTAACATTTCATGTGAGTGTAAATATTTGATTTTTATTAAAGGTGTTTTAAATATTATACTATTAAAACTTTGGGAGTTCTTACCCTGTAGCGGATCATATACAATGCACGGCTGAGACATGGAACCCACTCATTGAAGGAGGGATTTTATCCATTCTATCTGTTCTATGCTAATTTTTTTTTTTTTTTTTTTATAAATCTGTTCGTATCAAACTGATAGGAACAGATTTATTTTTTTTTTTTTCCGCTTACATATGTTGCCATATGTGCTTCAGCCTAAGCATCAGATCAAGCTACTGTGTCTGTTTCCCAGCATTACCTGATTAGAACGACAACTACGCTTGATCCTAAGGGCCGAATAGCGGTTTTCTTAATTTTACACCATTCGCTTACATAAGGCACTTAACCCCAAGTTCAACAGGACCCTAGGACTTTAGTCAAGTGTATGTTACTCACGAGGGTCAACCAACGGGCCTGAAACCTGGTCTGTCCGCTTTTTCAGAGCAGCTGACCAACCGTTACGACAGGGTCCCGGTGGGTTCGGAGTATACACAAGACATTATCTCTGGGTCACCCTAGGACATTGGTCAATGTGCACCTTTTCAACCGTCCCGCAGGGCCTGAAACCTGGTTTGTCCGCTTTGTTAGAGCAGCTGACCAACCGTTACAACAGGATCCCTTTGCCTGGTTGGAGTATTGCACACAACCTCACCTCTGGGTTTGGAACTGAGATGCCTCATGTTTCAGCCTAAGCATTAGAACAAGTTTTTCTCTCGAAAGATACTACATTTGATCTTAGCCAAAAGGCTGAGAAGCGATCATATAGTGATGATCACTATGCTAATATTTCAACTACAAAACGTGAGTGCAATTTCAGTAATTTTCTTTAAATGTTCATGATTTCTAAACGAGGAGTTTCTGTTTCTGCTTTCTCTTAAGGCCAGTGCAATTTTTCCATTTTCTTGAGCATTGTTTATTGGAGTTTTTTGTGGACAAAGAAAAATTTGCAGCAGATCTTGAGTTACAGAAATCTGCACCTGGACAGTTCCATTGATTTTATTGAAGTGACTGCATCCATAGCGCAAATGTTTCCATCCATCACTTTTCTATCCTCTATGCTCTCCGACATGATATCATTTGAAATCTCAAGTTAGTGTCTTACCTGGCTTGAGAATTTGGAAAAACAGCTTATTAATAGGAGGAAGAAAAAGTTTTGGTTACCCTGGTATTGCTGTTAACTATTTTATTTTGTTAATGAATAGAGGGATGTGGGTATGTAAATCCAATTCCAGTGTCACTAAGGGTGAAATGTAATAAAATTGGAAATATCACGATATTGAAAAAATTTTATCAATACTGAACGATTTTTGACAATATTGCAATATCGATTTTACCTATATTGGATATTTTCCAATATCGCAATACTGAAAATTAGATTTTCGTATCTGTTTATTTCTATGGAAAATCCATAATATCAATGGAAAAATTCGATATTGCAATATTGAATTTTCAATATTGGCAAAAATTTGTTATCACGATATTGGCAAATTCAATATCCTGATACCGTTATTTTTTATTTTATTATATTTCACCCTATTGGTTGGGCAGGTTTGGGTAAAGGAGGTTGGATGCAAGTTTATGGGACAGGGTAGGTTGCTTGGCTCTTCTATGTATAAAAGTCAAAACATACCACTTACCTTTTTTATTTATGAATAGACTTTTATGGTAAAATTCACACCTGTATATTAAAAGTATAGCCAAAAGGTGACAATATTTTATTCAATACGTTTTCACAGTTTCAAGTTTTTAGCTTGCTGAATACAGCTTAGCAGCTCCTGGGAATTTAATATACATTACTCAAGCTTCTAGTTACAATGATTTTACCAAAGTGCCTTTCTGTTTGCCTCATACTAGTTAAATTATCTTGACAATTTCATGAAAACACTGTCTGGGATGATTTCCAGTCTGCTGTTTAGGTAGCTGAAACATTAGTTTATAGAACAAGTGATGCTCCTTATTTTCTGTACACTAGCTTTGATACATTTTAATCGATCAGCACACATCAGAATGTGAAAGCTCATTTTTAAACATGTGAAAATCCTATTTTCTAAGTAAACTCTTACTTTATTACTCCTTGAAAAAACACTCGACTGTAGTTTAATCCTTCTGAAATGTTTCTGCATATTTCTGTTTACTGCGTTATTATGGAAATCCATGAAATAAGGTTTTAAAATCTATCAACATTACATTCAGCATTCTGGTATATCTGAAAGCAAATTCCAAATACATTTCAAGCAATGCACTGCACAATCATGTGTTAGCATATTGCCAAGGCTGGCTTAACACAATGAGGGGCCTTGAGTGAATGGAGTAAAATAAGGCCTCCCTTCTTAAAGAGAACATTGCTATGCTAGGATGGCTTGAGTCACTATAGTGATTTTTCTTATATGCATTTAATATTGTTTGTTTTTTTTAAATTTTTTTACAATATCATAAAAAAACTCTCCTTCTACCATTATGGCGTGACCAGAAATTAATAGGTCTTGGCACAAAATCTTCCAAATACCTAGAAACTGTGTGTATGGGTGGGTGGTTATCAGGTTGCAAGCATGGGGGGATGCAACCCCTATCAACAGCATGGGTCTTTATTGGTGAATTTAACATAAACATTAGTAAATGAAGCAAGCATAAGAGGGAGGAAAGCGGAGAAATGGATCTTAACCAAATCAATTTCTTTTTCTAAAAAAAAATATATATGTATACCTGTATATAAGATGAGCATTGCAATACTTGGTGATACCTTTTTTATTGGACTAACAGTCAGTTTAGTTAGAGGAGCTTTCAAGAGTTCGTCCTCTCTTTATCAAGTGTTGCCAAAGATATTTTATAAAGGGAGGACAGAACTCTTGAAAGCTCATCTAACTAAACTGTCTATTAGTCACAAATGTCTCCAGCACTCCGTTAGTAAAAGCAACTTCTTTATTAAATAATCTTT
>WMED01022560.1:0-11642 GCA_019650415.1 Pipa parva | reverse complement strand
TAGGTACTGTATCAAAAGCATATTTCTCAATCTATCTCATAATATAATAAAAAAAATCATTTGTAAAATGGATGTGTGAAAATAAAACTGAATAGTCAGCAAAAAAAAGGAAAATGGAGATTCAAACATATCTTATCTTAGTTTTCAGTTTATATATCACACCTTGTGTCATTTCGATTTACTTTAGAAGATGTACAGAACTGATAGGAACATTTACATTTCAAATCTATGTTAAATGCCACCTAGGTCATGACATGGATTGATCATTTACAAAAAGCTGACTGAGAACAATCTTTGCTTCTGAATTCTTATCGTTCCTGTAATTAATAATCCTAATATGTGACATTCTTATCTTTTCCGCTAGTCAAGAAATAGCCTGCAGCAGGGTGATGTGGATGGAGCCCGGAGATTAGGACGTCTGGCCAGGTTACTGAGTGTTGTGTCCATCTTACTTGGACTTGTTATTATTGTTCTCTGCATCCTCAGCCTTACAGGTGAGTTGATGCAATAAGAAAAAGTATGTTGTATAATTTATAAAACTGTATATGCAACATTTGCTGTATTGTTGGGGTAAGGCCATATTAGTGTATGTTAAAAGGATTTACTGTTTGCATCTTTTATCTATAAATATATTATATAGTTATTGTTTATTAATACACCACAGACATCTTCAATCATGCTGTACATAGCAAGGGGGTTACATACAAAAAAAATTACGTAATTTACAAACCTTGCTACATTATGATATAATGAAACAATGGAAATAAGGACCCTGCCTGCAAGCACTTACTGTGTAAATCAGATTATGATCAAATGCTCTAAACTTTGATTTAATGGTATTTGAAGATGTAAGGCCACAGAGGGCTTTTTTCAGACATTGTTATTGTCACAAAATGTAGATGTTGTCATTTTTAGCATTTATCATGACTGCAATATCCCACTGAAACCTCACGCATTTGAGAGCCATTTGAATCAGAACAGAGATTTCAGAACATCTTCAGAATCTAATGTCCAAAATTGCAAGTCTAAATTTGCATTCTTTTGCTATGACAGACAGTTGGTCTTTGTTATCATTTTGTGTTCCGTATGCTAATAATTAAGCCAAAATTTGCAAACAAACTCCAGATTTATTAGTGCAGATCCTCTCTGTATTACAATTTAATAATATGTTGTTAGCAAACCCATAAATGAATCATAGTGTTTCATTACATTATTATTACAATAAAAAGACAAACCTACTGACCTACTAAGGCAGTCTTCTGTCATGTGGGTCTTAACTATTTATTAGTACTCATATTATTATAAGTCCCTGTAGTGCTATAGTCTTCTAATAAAAAACAAAAACGGTGGCCTAATATGCCAACTTCCTCTGGATATCACATTCTTTATGAAACGCAGTCATCCAGACCAAAGGAAAATGTAAAAGTAAAAGACCTTCTGTTAAAGGCATGTTTAGTGGTCTGGTGCTACAAAACCCATGGATATGTGCTTCAGGAACAAACACTTTTCTGCATTGCTGATGATATTATGATTTGTAAAGGACAGAAGTTACTAATTCCAACACATATAAAGAGAAACAGTGGGGAAGGAATTAAAATAGGCAAACTAATGAACATGACTTGAGTAGGAGAGGAAAGGAGGTCTGAGGTGATATGACTTTTGAGAAAAGAGAAGGAAAAAGGACATATAAAAAATGAGTTAGAGGAGATAATATGTGGATGAAAAAGAGAGCAAATATATTAGAAAAGAAGATATGAAAGCAAAAAGAACTGAATGAAGAGAAAAGTAGAGTTTACTAGAGGGTGGATGACCAGAGTCAACAATGCAACATGACACAGTTGAATAATATATTATTCTAAAATTATTATAATATAAATTATTTCTGTGCACTAAATAGTTTCTGCTCTCTTCCAGTTTTTCACTAGGATTTGCAGTTGAGAGGGAGCAGAAACATTTGGACACAACCTGCCGTTCATTCACACACTTTTTATCCTCCTCACTGCAAAATAATCTTATGCTGGAGGAAGGAGCAGGTCCAGTTCCACCCAAGGTCCAAGGGATTGCATGCAGCACTTTAAAAGCCACGTCCTTGGGAATGGAGACAGAAGCAGGTATGCAACACACAAGAGATTAGAACTTAAAACAAGGAATATGCAAGATGCCAAGAGGATGCTTTTAACAGGAAAGCCCAACAGTGGACTATATCTGGTTGGGCATCCAGGGACTGGCATAGGTGATGGCACAAACACTGTTTTTATTTCCAGCTTTTGTATCAAAGGAATGAAAGCTATTGTATGTATTAAATAATATAGCTGAAAACTGCCACATATAGAGTTGTGAATTAGAAAAAAAAGAACTTCACATGCAGCAACATGCTGTGTGGCCTCTGTTTTGGATCATGATGCTTCCTCGCTGAGAAAATGGAACTGAACTTTTAATCTATTTTTTTTTAAGTGTTTTTGATGGCTAATTTATCATGAAAGAAACATCTTACTACTTGCATGGTTGTATATCCCTGCTGCAATGACCTCTTATGTGCTTGCATTTTGCTGGATGCAAAAATACCCTAAAATATATAAAACTTGTTCGATTTGATGAACCATGATGTACCTATTCAAATTCATCTTCTTGTGGGCATTAGATACAATATAGGTATAAGCTACCCCTATAAACTGTGGGTACTCTTGTAGGCTAATCAGGGACTTTTTATTGTCCTGTGTATTGCCTTAGAACACCATAGCTTTTTATATTACATGCATTTTCTTAATCTAATGTGTTTAAAAACACCATATAAAATGGTTTCATAAATTCTTTGTTTACAGTTAAAGCCCTTGGAGTGCCAACGTGAAACAGCAACAAACTAAACCAAAATAAGTGATTAATAAATTTTAACATAATCATACAACACCATACAACATATTTCCTGTGTGGACACTGTGCCATGCAGGTACTTAACATAAGGCATTTGGGACTTCCAAAAGCTAATTTTGATTAACAATAGCAGCATCAGATCCAAGTTATTGATGTTCTCTGGATATCTATTCTAGTATGTCAGGGGACTTGTGGAAAAATAGATATAAGGTTATATCTTACCAACCGCTCGTTTCAACCTGTGTGGCAAAAAGTAGTATGCAGGGTGCCCAGGAGCTGCGGACGTTTTTTGAGCAAGAAAAAATGTATTGGAATCTCCAGCACTCCCAAACAGTGAAAAACAACTTTATTAAAGCCTCATAGGCAAAAAGATTAAAAACAAGTTAAAACAACCGAGGCCTACGCGTTTCGAGCGTAGCTCTTAATCATGGCTCGGTTGTTTTAACTTGTTTTTAATCTTTTTGCCTATGAGGCTTTAATAAAGTTGTTTTTCACTGTTTGGGAGTGCTGGAGATTCCAATACATTTTTTCAGGGGACTTGTGTAATATATACTTATTTTACATAGCACTGAGAGAAATTTGGTACTGGACCAAATGAAGAAATACATTTGTTCAAAAGCTGCGCCCCAGTTTTTTAGTATATTTATAAGGTGCCCTGTTTTTGCCATTATAACATACATATTGCACCACATGACAAAATGTACATATTTCAAATAACGATATTCAGAAAAATGTACTATGGTTGTCAATAGACAAGGGAGTTTCTTCAAATTGTAATGACTGATCAGAGCACAATGGTGTAGAAATCCTCATTCAAGCAGATAATATGAAATCTGAGAACTATCCATTAACACAGTGATGCCCAACCTACGGCCCACGGGCCATATCTGGCCTGTGACGCGGTGCTATCCGGCTCTCAAAGCTTCTGCCCACAGTGCAGGAAATAAACAGTTCAGAGAACTTGGTTAGCTTATTATCCAACACAATGTCAGTAATATGCTGTTTGCAGTATCTCACAACTGGGTGGAATGCTTCCTCACATTGTTAAGACCCTTACTTCTGGGTTCGTTATGTGTTGGAATGCATATGCGTTCCATTAGTCAGCACCGGCTGTTGATTTATATGGCCTTCTGGCTAGAAAAGGTTGGGCATCACTGCATTAACACATTTCTAATATAAGTGATTGCCTCTCTTCTGTTAGCATGACATTAAAGACCAGTAACAATGAATATAGAATATTTTCATTTGGATTAGTATGATTGTTATTCCTATACAGTATTTGTAAAATGTCATCTTAAATGATGAATTACTGATTTTTTTTTTACAGTTTTGTGCTCTTTTTATTGCTAACTGCAGCCAACTTTAATAAATTAGACTTTCTGGGGCATTTCAGAAATATGTGCTATCTCAGGTTCCATAGAAAGATAGACATATTTGGATTAACATAACAGTTATTCCTACATAGCACTGGAAAAAGGTTTAAATTGAATTCTAGATTTGTGTAATTTTGAGTTTGTTTTTTTCCCTTGCAGCCACCTTTTAGCTATTAATAAGACAAACCCACCCCCCACAGACATTTCATATTCATGAAGGGCTGCAACCAGTATAGATATAGAGACAATACAAATAAAAAAAAATTGGATTTCTAGATGACATAGGAATAACTACCATGCCAATCTAAATAACAATTTTATTTTTCTGGTCTTACCAGTCTTAGTTGTCTAAAGGGGGAAATTATACACAAAAAACAAACATTAAGTACCTGTCTGAATTTATTTTAGATGAATCCTTAGTTTCCTTCTACACATTGAGCAGACAAGGGGAAATGGATAATTCAGCTGATTTATTTCTGTGTCGAAAGCACCAGCAAATCCCGTATTGGAAACAAATATGTTCAAAATGTAACTAAAAAGATAGTTTGCACAAATTTTCCTATTTAAAATGAGGATAATTTACCTTATGAGAGATAAGCGCTGGGCGTTGGCTGCAGAAAAAAGGAACAATTACAATTTAAGAAAATAAGAAATAGATATTTGCAAATCATAATACGTTATATGTACTGAAAGTGGCTCAACTGGACAGAATAATGGAAGAACCTTAATGTTTACAATAAAAAGGTACATTTTCATTGTCCTTTTAGAAATATTTAAAGATTCTGATGAGTTAGATTGGGAAGTCAAATTAATGTGTGCTGCACAGGAGAAATAGAGCGAGTTTGTGATTAAACTGGATTGGTACATAATTTTAATGGTCTACATTTTTCTCTGCAAACATTGTTGACAGCTATGTACAGTTTTATTAATATTAATGATCCATTGCATGTGCTGAAATGGAGTTTTCATTATATTGGAAACAAGAATGAGATGGTATTGGCTGTGGTTGAATGTTTAACAAAATAAGATAACATGGAGCACAGTTTTTAGCTTTGCAGATATTTATATATAACATTCAATGTCTTCATCAACAAACTGCCACTTCTGGATGTAAGGAATATAACTGCTAGACTATAGGATATGTTTGCTGTACTGTCTTATTAAAGCATCTTCTTTTTTTTTGTATATATGAAATAACTGCATTGGATATGACAACTATATATTGCTTCAGGCCTCAGTGCCCAGACTGGAATTTCTGTTTGATGATCCAATACAGACAGTTCACTGCACATCATTTATTTTATAATGTAATATGAAAAAAACACGCTAACAGTTGGGCAACTGATTTGTTGATAGAAGACATTCAGTCAGTTAGAAAAAATTGTAATGCCTTTAAAAAGGTCCCAGTAAGTTATTGTATAAATGATGGCAGAAAAATGACAATTTGTTATAACATGATAGTAATTTACGGAATATAAGTTTAATACTTTGTGCAATATTGCAGATCATCAGCGTCTGTAGAAAATTGCCATGATGCTGTACTGCAAAACATAAGGAAATTCAAAATGCATTTTGAATATTTCTCTTTTAATTATTCTGTTTATTTTATCATGCATGTTGGTTATCTGCTTATGTTATTTGTATACTATTTCAACTATGCTTCCCCATGTTATCAGCTTTGTGTAAAAGGGATATACAAAATCTATTTTTATATTACCTGTAAGAATACTAATTCATCTAAACAAAATATTGATAAATTCCAATTGTATAAGTCAAAATTGTAGCCCAGTTGCCAAAAATAAGTTTAGACTAGTTATTAGCAAAAAAGATTTATTTTTAAATGTTATGGGCAGCGAGAACACAAGACAGTAGAGGTTCTTGATTCAACTTAGTCAGAGCTGCTGAACTAGAGGGAATTAAACTATTGAAGCATAAAAATGGAACATAAATATATATTATAAACATATAAACCAGGGTCCTAGGTCACAATGGCATTATCTTAACTGAAGAATTTTGGTCTGTCATAGAGTAATGCAGAAACGTTAATTCATTATATCCTTGACAAGTCAAAACTATGTTACAAAAAACATGTTTTTTTTTTAGTTACACAAAACCTATTTGGATTCACCATTCATCTGAGCATTTTAGTAAAATGCAGCAGAACATTAAAACACAGGGAACATAATTACGTATGTATAGTGAGGTCACAGAATTACTGTTCGTCAGTCAGAGGAGATATACACTAGTCGCAGTAGGAATGCATCTATGCCAAAATGAGGTGCAATGCAGGCAGGGCGAAGTGCCATGCATGGCTGTGATCCAAACCTTGCTAAGCAGTGGCATGGCCAATCAAATTTAGCATCACATCCAACATTTCTTCTTTACCATAAGCAGCTAATTTCCTCTTGACAACACAATTAGTAATCCCTCCTTGATCTTCGTATTGTTCAGTGAGCAATGGTAGCATGCAGAAATCCCACACTTACTCCCTCTTGCCAAAACAAGGACATGATGAAAAAGACTATATAAAACATGAGGGGGGTGTGAGGGATTGAATGCATTCCATTTTGTAATTTTGGAATGAAAGAAATAAAGTTTGCATGGGTCTAATGTTTCTGGTTTTTATTTCTTGAATCTATAATGGAAATACCCCTTGGCCTTAACTAGTTTTCATTAGTTGGTTACTTCTTACTTTTACCAGGAAAATAATGTCAATCAAGGTGGAATGTGCTGGAACACAGCCAGGTATGCAGCACGACAATGGTAAAATACAGCTGGATGGAGCAAAGCATATTGTACTCACAGAGGGAGAATATTCATCAAACCTAAATTTCCTTTGTTTTCTTTTTTCTCCACTGCAAGCTAAGCTTGGCAGTCATAAGGCAGTGCAGTGAAGTGAAAGAAAAACAATGCCAGAAAGAAAAATGATAGTAAAAAATGTTAATCTTATTGTCTGTTTTATACTATACATGAAAAAAATAAGACAGTTGTGTTTTGCACCATTTTTTGGTAGTAATTTTCAACCATTCCTTCTCCTAAACTTTTTTCGTTACCACAGTTGGCACCATATACTTGTAGTGTTTTGACTTATCCATCAAAGAGTGAATTCGACCTTCAAAGTTAATTCTGATCACTTCAGTTTGCTACGCTCTGATTCTTTACTCCTTAATCACTAAACAGTATTTCCATACCGAAGACGCAACTGAGTCAGTAGCTGCCGTGCATAGTGTGACAAAGTCAGTAGGAATGTTGCCATCATTAAACTGGTGAATGTGACACAGTATACCTTGTTGAAATCGGCACTGTGACAGACTCCAATGTTTGATGAGTAGGTGATGTACCTGTGCACGTCCACATAAAGTGTGTGAAGTGCTCCATAAGTCTGTGACTTCATGAATAAGCCTCAATTATCTTGTCATTTCCAGAAGAAAACTGGTGAACAATATATGGAAACAGACAAAATAGCAAAATGTACAAAGTAAAATTAACAGAAAGGGGAAAAGTGAAAATATCCCTTTTTCAATTTTCTTTATGTTTCCACCTTAACTTATTAATTTTAAATAAATGGGGAAAAATAATTTCTGCATCTAATGCAGTGAAAATCATTTTCACCCCTTGATAAATATGTTCAGGCTGTAGTAGGCATTTTTCACTTGGTTATACCATCAGTTGTGATGTTTAGAATTAAAATGTGTTTATTTTAAAGGTGATTCTGTATGGAATCACCATTATTTCTCATGATGCATTCTTGATCAAATAGAAAAAAAAAAAATCAAATAATTGTTTACTGTAGTTATGCATATGTGAAAAGGAAAGTTTTAGAGCAGAATGAAAATCTTTTTTAAACATTTTACTTCCCTCATTTGTTGGCTCCTATACTTTTCTTTCCTGAGTTGGTTTAGGCAAAACTACAAGGATGATTGACATTATACCTCCTCCAAACAGATCACTGTTAGATCGTGATTTAATGGATCTGATTGGAGGAGCTATAATGTCAATCATTTAGCCCAGTCCAACCCAACTCAGAAAAGTTGGGCTAATAGGGAAGATGACAGCGAGAAATGCTGTATAAAGGTACATTTTTTAAATACATATATATTTACAAAAACATATATATCATTAGTAGAACCTAAATTAGTTTTATAGTTTTCAGGTGACAGGTCCACTTTAATCAACATATTTCCCCTCATGGAAACAAATCAATCTTGCTGTCAGTCTGAGATTGCTCCAGTCAGTAACTTTAGCGTCACAAAGTGAAGAATGAAAAACAAACCCACTCACTGACATCGCACAATGTCATTGTCTAAAAGGATGCTTGTGCCAGCAAGATGAGATACCTAATACATTTACATTGTATGTATAAAAAAAAGAAGCTATTTTACGTACATGTACCTTAGTCTACTAAGTCCCCTTTATCTACTGTGTAGCAATACAAAATAGGAAATGTGAAAGGTGTGCTTCATAAAATAGCCATTTGAAAGTAAATGGAACTAAAGTATAGATGTGTTATCATTTGATCTTTGCATTTAACTTTTAGGTAATAAGAAACATTATAGTGCATTTGCTTGTTTTTCCATTACAATACGTCCTTATTGACTAAAGTCTGAATTCACATGTCGAATTAACTTTGATACAAATCAAGTTGCATCTCCAAAATAGTCACAAATTCACTTCTCCTTATTTATGAAGCTGCAGATAGATTTGTTGAACAAGTGAACTGCTATAGATGCAATCGCATGTCTATGTAGTCAGTCAAATAGAAGTAGGATGTGAAGCTATGCAAATCAATGTGAATTCCCCAAGTTAAGTGCAGTGATGTCATCCTCACCATATCCCCCTAACTGCTGTATAAGTGATTAATACATCTACTTCTATGTCACCTAGGGGGTTATTGATCAAAGTAAGAATTCCACTGTCAAAGTGAATTCTCAGCACTTCGGGTTGTTACGCTCTGATTCTCTACTCCTTATTGACTAAACAGAAGATTCCCATAGCAAATTAGGGACAGCGTCAGTATTCCCTGAGCAGATTCGCAACCACGTCAGTAGCTGTCTGTTGTGAAGTATGTGACTTACATTAGCTGGTGAATTTTCCACATCGTAGAGTTTGCCGAATACCTGAATATGGGAAAGTGGCAAGTTCACACGACAATTCAGACTATAGTCAATAATCTTCCTTGTCCTTAGTTAAAGTTTTGTTGTAGACAAATAAAGTTGTAGTCGACCATTGTCACTTGCGAAATAATTGCCTTACACCACAACGGAGCCCTGCCATCAACCTTCCAATTCGCCATTCTGATGTGGCGAAGTCAAGCAGGTGAATTTAGAGCACTATACCTTGTCAAATTCATGACTTTGACAGACTGCCACTTGCTTAATGTATGTATGTATAATTTTATTTATATAGAGCCACAATTTTACGCAGCGCTGTACCATTCAACAATACAAAATATGTGTCAAACATGGGAAAAGTGTGTTACATATGAGTCGCATGGAAAAAGTGTGTTAGACATTACAAGTGAGTAACTTACAAGCATAAAATCACTTTAACTGCCAGGTTGTGATTGACATAAGAGGATGGAGGTCCCTGCCCCATAGAGCTTACAATCTGAGTGGGAGGAAGACTTACATACACATATAGAAGGGAGACAAAAGCATAAATAGTTAATTAAGGATACAATACTATATTTACAAAAACAAAGTCAGTGCTAATGCTCCATAAGGTAGGATTTTAGTTTGGTTTTAAAAGTGCAGAGGGAATGTTCCCAGCGAAGATAAAGGGGTATAGAATTCAAGATGTGGGGGGCAGAAAGAGAAAAGGGTTTATGATAAGAAAGGGCAGTATTGGTGTGTGGCATGCAAAACTGGTTGCTTTGGGAGGAGCGCAGTTGACATGGGGAATGTATGGGCATATAATTGAGGAAATGTAGGGAGGGGAAACGGAGTGAATTGCCTTAGATGTCAAAAGGAGTACACTGTAAATGGTTAATTTTCTTACTGGAAGCCAAGGAAAAGAGAGAGATTGGAAAAAAGGCTGCCCTTTCAGGGGAGTGAATTCTGGCAGAAGAATTTAGGATAGACTGGAGAAGAGAAAGGTAGGAAGCTGAAAGGCCAGATAGAAGAACATTGCAGTAGTCCAAGCAGGATAGTAAAAGAGCATGCAAGAGGGAGTTTTAGCGGTGGCCAAGAGAGAGAAAAAGGTTGAATCTTGGCAATGTTGCAAAGGAAAAATCGACAGGTTTTTAGAGTGGAAGAGATGTGTTTAGAGCAGAGTCAAAAGTCACTCCAAGACAACAAACAAAGGTTACAGGGTTGATGATTGCACCATCAACTAGAATGGAGAAGGCAGGAGTAAGTCCAGGTTTGGGTGGAAATATTATCAATTCTGTTTTATAGAGATTTAATTTGAGCTATCACACGGCCATCCAAGAGGAGATTTCCAGGAGACAGCTAGAGATTTAAGTCTTTATTTCAGGTGATAACAAAGGAGTGGATAAGTAAATTTGGGTATTATCTGCATACAAGTGATACTGAAGACCAAATGATTGGCTGACATCACCCAAGGAAAGAGTGTACAGGGAGAACAGAAGGGGGCCAAGGACCAAGCCCTAAGGCACCCCTACCCTGAGTGGGACAGGAGAGGAGGTGTCAGCATGGGAGACAAAAAGGGAATGATCAGAAAGATAGGAAGCCAGCCAAGATGCAGCTTGATTACGGACCTCAAGAGCATGGAGAATTGGAATAAGAAGCGAGGGATCAACAGTATAAAATGCAGAGGATAGGTCTAGGAGAAGTAGAATAGAAAAGTGACCCTGGGCTTTGGCAACCTGGAGATCAGTTACAAATTTACACAGAGCAGTCTCCATAGAGTGCCCTGACCAAAAACCAAACTGCAGAGGATCCAGGAGATAGTAGGAATGCAGATAATTAGTAAAAAGGGCGCAGACAAGACATTCCAGAAGTTTAGAAGTGAACGGCAAGAGAGAGAGACAAGACGGTAGTTAGCTAGGTATGCAGAGTCCAGTGTAGATTTTTTAAGGATTGGTTTAATACAGGCCTGTTTAAAAGAAGAAGGAAAAGTTCCAGAGGACAGGGAAGAGTTGAATAGGTGCATTAGGGCTGGATCAAGGGCTGAATCACAGCACTTAAGTAAAGAAGGTGGCATGGGGTCATGCAAGCATTTTGTGACATGGGAGGAAGAGAGAAGTTGAGAAACTTCAGACTGGGTAGCAGGAGAAAAAGAATTCAGAAACTCAGGTGGAGATGTAGGTAGAATTACCACTGTGGTATCAGATGGGATAATCTACTTGTAGATGTCATCAGTTTTGTTTTAATAGAAGTCAGCAAAATCTTTTGGGGAATGTAGAGGAGCTTGCATGTCAGAGGGCAAAGGACCTAG
>WMED01022559.1:0-11642 GCA_019650415.1 Pipa parva | reverse complement strand
ATCAGAATAATTCCCTGGATCAAGATCCCACCTCCAGTTATCCAGTACCATAACTTGTAAGTCCCCGACAGTCCTCCTACCTCACTCAGAATTCATGCACAAGATTTACCCAAAGTACCAAAAATTCCTTAAGTGAACTCCCTCTTTAGGACATACATTTAGTGGAAGCAGCTGGGTCTTACCAGAAAGGTACCCAGTGCCGAGCTGCCCCTACTAATTGCACTTTTATTTTAGCAATCCCATGCTGAATCAACAGCTGCACCGTGCCCCCTACCAGTGCTGTAGGAAAAGGGGCTACAGTGCATCTTTAGCTCCAGGGACAAATACACTGTTTGCTTCTACTTTAGGACAAAAATAAATAAATAAATAAAAAAGTATCTGAAAAGAGGAAAAAAAAAATTGAAACAGAGCTGCTCAGTTTGAAAGGGATGGGGCCTTCCTCAAGCGTCTGGGCAGACAGATTTCCACAAATCATCCTGAACAGAAATGGTAACAGCAAAACTTTGCCAGGGGTGGTACCTTTGTAATAACTGCTTAGATGAGCTCACCTTCAGCTTACTGTGTGCTTTGCCAAGTTATCTAAAACTGGATGAGTGTCTTTCTTGAATGACTGCACCTCCATCCTTTATAAGACTTGTTTATGGATAAGTCCCAGCATCACAAGCAGGTTGGTCATCCCTGCATAAAGTATGTTGAAAAAGAAGTCACTAATACCTAATGACATGGAAGAAACTTCTGTGTCAACGAATACAAAGCAGAGCGCTGTTCCCAATCCAAACTCAAGGTTATCTGTCAGTCATGGTGCAATGGAAGACTTTACCACCTTACCATTGCCAAATGCCTCTCCTACAATCTTAGAAATGTTGTAATATATAAAGAATTTAGGTTTGCCAAATTAGCCAAGAAGAAGAAAGTGAACTGCCTGTTTAAACTGAATGAAAATACTATACAGTTGGTCCTCGGGTTACGACAGTCTCGAGTTGCGTCGTTTCGGGGTTACAACGCTTTATACAATGCCTTGTTCCGACTTACACGGTTTTGCGACGTAAGTCGAACCATACTGTATGAATGTATGATCCGACTTACATCGAAATTCGGTTTACGACGCTGCGTAAGAACGGATCAACGACGTAAGTCGAGGACTACCTGTATACACATACACGGTATATTAATATACATGCATTTATTTGCAATTTTTTTTGCAACCATGAATTGGGACGGATTGTAATTGAGCTACCTGTTCCAGCATGAAAAATGTATGTTCAATCCAGACCATTTCTAGTGAGCCATTATAATGTATTGTGCTTGTTTTAAAGCCTTTTTTTTTTTACTGTGCTTTATTGTAGTTGCTGTATTATTAAGCGTTCTGTATTGGCTTACAACTCACCTTGCAGTTTATATGGGGTACAAAGCCCAAAAAATAATGATAATAATAATAATTTCTTTTTATATTTTCTAATTGATAGGCAAACACATTTTTCTTTTTTTCAAAACAAGAGATTATTATCTTTTTTCCTGCTCTTACCTCATTAATTATTATTTTTGGTTGCTATTTGCCCACGAAAGGAACCCTCGGCCGAGGCGGAGTTTTAGTAACGTTTTATGACTGTTAATATTCATGCAAACTGCCCCGGGAACCTATGTTACCAAGCCAGAGAATTCATAAAGGGATGCGCAAGAAAACAAAACGAATGAAATAATATCATTTATTATGAAATACCTCTACAATAATTTTAGACTTTCATTCATGTAGATGGATGTGCATACATTCTATATACATGCTTTAGAGTACTATCATGTGCTCACGCTAGTAGAAAACAAGCTAGTCCAGCGGATCTCAACCTGTGGGTCGCGACCCCATTTGGGATCGAATGATGATTTGCCTGGGGTCGCCTAAGACCACTGGAAATATAAGGATTAAATGGGGTTGCCCAATAATAATTAATAAATGGGGGTCGCCAAATCACGGGGAATTATACTAAAGGGTCACGGCAATAAAAAGGTTGAGAACCACTGAGCTAGTCCTTTTCCAGCTTTATTTAAAGCTCCCTTAGATTTTTTAAAAACTATTTCTTTAATAAATATTGCTGGGTTGGGGGCACTTTAAGCTGACAAGTTTTTGTTTTTTTTTAACAGCAGCTGAATAATACATGTTCCCCAATTAGAGTGCAGCGTTAATGCAAGCACTCTATAGCATGCAATAAGCTGCATTCTGCATGCACATATCCTTCATTATTAATTCATTTATGACACCTCCATTCTAACCCTGCACTCCTGAGCTCTGTAGCCAGACATAAGGCTTCAGTAACTATTTTTTTTTCTTTCGCTGTTTTTGCATACTCTTTTCCTATTGGCTCATAGCCTTCACTAACCAGCCAATCCAGCTTCCTGATCTCATACTAGCGTTTACTAGTTTTTTTTGCCATTAACCCACTGTTTACACTTTGCGTTTAAATGTTAGGGATGAGGTTTTTTTTTGTGGAACAGATTGTAACAGTTTTAAATGAGCTCATTTCAATTCTTAACGGAAATCATCGCCTTCTCTTCTATAAAATGCTGTTATTGGCGATGATTAGCGCATTTAAATCACACAGTTCAAGAAAAAGTGATTTTCTAACTTCAGAAGACCTAAGTGGCTTCCCAGGGGTTAATTCACATCTTGGGGAGGAAGCCAAACAGTTAATAGAACACAATGCAAAATAATAATAATTCATAAAATATATTTTTTTCCACATTCTTTCCCTGTCTTATATATTAATTTGTGATGTTTGTCGTCCAGTTAACAAGGGAGTAGTTTTTTTTTTTCTCTTTTTTTTTTTTTTTTAGACGATACATAGATATATTATAAAGGATGACATACGTGAACCGAGATTTTACAACAGAAATGGAATGCTGTAAAGTGAGACGGTCATCACAAAATTTCTGTATTTTTTTTTTTACATTTTTAAACAGCTTTAATAGGGTTTAGAAACAAGCCGGACGACTCGGGCTCATAATACCAGTCTTGCTAAACTCATATATTTTTGCAAGATATTTGGAAGGGGGGGGGGGGAAAAAGAGCAGGAAACCCTCGTCTCTAAATCCATAAACTGGAAAATCTGCAAAAAATGTCCAGTTTCAATGGGTTAATCTAAACGCTTCACTTACAGCTGCTTTCTGCTTCCCTGGATCCTTTGTGAATTCCTTTATTATCAGTCTGGGAACAAGCAGGCTTTCTCTCCATAAACTGCCTTCTGACTATTTCAACTCAGTAAGCACAGAGAGATCCCTCTCTAATGTCTATCCAGATCAAGAGCCCATATCTGAATAGAATTGTCATTGCATATGGAGCAGTAGCCGGCTCCTCATTGATTGACAGGTAACCTTGTGTTTGGATTGGACAGGTATTTTGCTTTCTCTTCTTTTACATACAAGTGCGGCCCCTGTCCTGTTTTTTTTTTTTAAATGTAGTTAGAATAAGAATATCTCAACTACCACTCAGAGGACACTGGACATTTTAGTTCAGGATCTGCCATATGGATGCAGTTTGTTGTCTTGGAAATAATTACATAACTAATAAATGCAAACAAATGGAGATCTGTCAGTCAATGAGTAGCAGCTGAGTATCCCTTTAAACATGCTACCTCTATCCCCCCATTCTTCATTAGCTTGGTCATATGAGTGTAACCGGACTGTCTACTTATGATAATAGTCTAATTATTTGTACCCGCTGGGGTCCTGTAGGCTGATGTCACATAAGGTGGTGACAAACTGCCTTGCTCTGTTTCCTATTCTGTTACCAGTATGCCACCGGGAACCACTCAAAAATAATGAGCGCAGATGTTACAGCCTTGTCTTGTTCCTACTTAAATTTACTCTCTTTTAGAGAATCTTTCTCCAATGGAAAATATAAAACAAGGGAATAAAATCAGCCTAGGCAGCACTTTTCTTTATCACAAGAGCAAGTTGGGGGGGCAGACGAGAAATCCAAACTTGGCAATAAATGAAAATAAATAACTGTATATTAACGCAGTAGAAGCTGCCCCAAATAGTTTATTTTCCCTTTACAGGATATCTCTATTTTCAGCTGCCTTTGCACTCTGGGAAATCCTACCCATGATAACTTTCTGTGTAGTGTCATTTTGCAATTTGTAAGGTAGTCAGCCCCAATTCCTCTTCTACTGTCAAACTGGTTTGTTTTCTTCTTTGTATATAGTTAATACAGGGAAACACAGCGTGCATTCCTATGGAAAATTTTGTACTACAACTCCCATGATTCCATAACAGGCAGGTTGGACTTCACTGCACTAATTATGTACAATGAGGACACTATAGTGTCTAAACAACTAAGCAGGAACTTGTGTTATAGAGAGCACAAAGCAGGACACTGCGTCTAATGCAAACACAAGGTTACCTGTCAGTCCTGGAGGAGGGGAGGAGCTGACTCATCAAACTGATCCTCCTCCAGTCTTTATTAGTTTACATAGGATATCCCAGAATACATAGAGAGGAACTATCCTTTAACTCTAGAGGAGTGCAGATCAGGTGAATAAGTGTACAGTTCTGGCTACAACTAGGCCAATATCTCCACAGGGACCTGATGCTGCCTCTACTTCTGGGGCATCTCCAGATGCTGGTACATTTCAATATGTAAGTAAATAAAGGTTCAAATAGCCAGACAGACGCAAAGACACTTCATTGTACTAGGGCCCATAGTACAATGTTAAAACACTTAACATCCTGGGGACCAGCCTAGCTGAGGCTGGAAAGATCCTCATTGGTCAGTCCTTGATGCCTGCTAATTAAGTACCCATGAAGAGTTATTATCCAATACTATTAGCTACTAGCAGCACAGAGCACCTTTACTTGACAGAGTATGAGTTAACCCTTTTAAACAACGCGTTTTACAGGGGTTCAACCTACATACCAGCACGGTAATAGACCTAGGGTCAGTTTACAAAGAAATACTGTGAACCGGTGCTTTCTTCCAGACCCATTACTTTGCCAAAGCAACATTTACCTAACCATAAACTGCACATATTTAAAGAGCTAAATGGGGCTTAGGGATTTGTAGTAAGTGGTTAACAGGCTGAAAACGGTGCTATAAAGAAGTGGCTGGGAGCATCTGTGTGCATTGGGTCATAGATATATATAGATGTAACAGTTTTTACATTAATGACCTCGCAGCACTGAGCAGAAGCAGGAAAGCTTCTCATTGGTTATTCTTTCCCCACGTACACGTCAGAGACCGTGGCTGACTATTCTATCTTCCCTTAGCATACTAAAGAGGGGAGCTTTGTCCAGCAACCTGAAAACAGTTATAAACAATGTACTCTAAGCACATAATACACCCCATTGTCTGAAGGTTTATGTCCCCTTTAATAATATAATATAACGCCTTAATGAATAAAATACGTGTAATAACTAAAAAGATAATACGCTGGATAAGGGACAGCAGTTTACTGACCCACAGAATGGGAGGAACAGTTACTTATCAAGATCGGACTGCCTTTTCTTTCCTGGGTCTGGTGAGGATGATTTAAATTATAGCTCCTCCAATCAGATCCCTGCTAGATTGTGATTTAAGGGATCTGATTGGAGGAGCTATAACAATCTTTATTTACACTCAGGAAAGAAAAGGCGGGCTGACGGGGAGGACGACAGAGAGAAACGCTATTTAAAGTTTCATTTTTTAAAATACATTTATATTTATAAAACATTTAATTTCATTAGTGCAACCTAAATTAGTATTCGTTTTGAAGTGACAGGTGCACTTTGTGGCTTTAAGTTGCCCTTTAAGTGATTTTTTTTTAATATCCTGTACCCTTTTTCCCAGTTTGTTTCCTAATTTCTCCTTCTTTTCCATTAATAGCACTTCTCAGAGGCCCTCGATGACTTCTCCAGTGAGTTATTTAACAGTTTTTTCGATGACCCTCCTCTCCTGGATCGGGACTCCCTGCTTGACATGGACATGGAGAGCCCGACACCACCTATCCAGGCCGAGCACAGCTACTCACTGAGCGGAGACTCGGCTCCTCAAAGTCCAGCACTCACCATCAAGGAAGAAGATGAAGACTGTCCGAATGGTCAGTAACGCTCCTTCTCAATCTGTATTTTTGTTTTCAATTTACTTTCTATGGTTTCTAGGGTAACTTACCCCAAGCGATCCAAAACAGGTTCCATCTTAGGGCTGAGTTTTATAGTTATCTTCATTGTTACCCTTTTCATTCAAGTCTTTTTTAGATGTGATTTACAGCTTTTCTGACACAGTACTTGTAAAAATATTGGGGGTTATTCACTGAAGTCCGAATTGTTGCGTATAGGTGCAAATTCGCCAGATAAAGACAGTCGCAATAGGCTTGTACTGTTGCAGTCACCTCTTTATAATGAGAATATTGTCGCAGCCACAACTTTATTATGGGAAAATTGTCGCAATCTTAACTTAAAAAAATTGTTGCGACTTTACAATGGGGAAATTGTCACGGATTTGCTATGGGAATCCGCTGTTTGCGAACTCGACTGTCGAATTTGCACCTTAGTGAATAAGGTGAGGCGAGGCGACTCGAGTGCTCTCACCAAGACTGGAATCCCTTTAAAGCGTTCGCTGATGTCCGTGTGCAGGACATCAGCGATCGCATAACAGCATGTGCGAAGTGACGCACAGGATCCGGACCTCACTTTGCACTGTGGTGAATTCCCCCCTTGGTCATTGGCTCATTTGTAATGTTCTGCAGAACCGATCATTTATTAGGTCACAGAGAGACGCAGGTTGCCTAGTTTAGAGGAATACTGTTATCGAAATAAATGTTTGCGCATGAAACTAATGTGGAATATTTTGATAAGTGGTGCAGTTTGGGAAAAAAAGAGGTTGCATCTGCCTTCTATTGATACTGCAACACTACAGAGAGTTGCACTCTACGTTTGGAACCTATTCCTTTTTTTTTTTTTCCCATTACTTTCCTTTAAAGAGTTGGGGCGAAATATACAAAAATCAAAAAACGTTGATTTTTGACCTTTTTCGATTTTTCTTCAATGTAAAATTGGCCCTTAGAATGATTAGATCATTTCGATCGATATCCTTTTGATCGATTTTTTTATTTTTTTTCCAACCGAAACATTTTGAAAAGTAACCATACTTTACACAAGTTCTTTGTTTGCTTGTCCTTCGAAACATATCGATCAAAATGTTCCGGTTTCGCCCCTTAATTTACTATATACCTCTAGATTTAAAGCATTTAAAGTGCTCAAGTTTCCATGGATCGTATTCACAGAACTGACGACTGGAGAATCCCGAATCGATTTCAGTAGAATGCAATGAGATATACAGAAGACTAGCTGAATCAGATGAAACCACTGGATTTTTAAAAGATGTTACTGTATATAAAGTGGATATATTATGTGACAGAAAATAGCACGGCACTATCTGAGCTTGCGTGGACAGTTAAAAGGGAATTATAATTTCTATCAATAGGTGATGACTTGTCCTTTAAATGTATGTGTTTCTCTCCATCAGAGCCTGTAAACGCAGTCTGGACCTTAGAACACGAGCTTTGCTCTTTACTAGTCAAACAAGAACACAGCCTGTCCGTGCGAGCAGACTCTGCGCACAGCAGCACGTCGCTGGAGCACACCCAGGCATCTCTGGGAACCCCAGAAGAAGAGGTAAGTCAAACATATCTACCCCTGCTTTCCAACAAAAGAAATGTAATCAAGTCACTTTGAGAGCACCCACTGCCCTCCCACAATTGCATTATCCAGCGACGACTCAACCCCTGCCTCTAGAAATGAGTCAGAATTTAATTTTCCATTTTACTGTGGCATTGCTGATTGATGCCATGATTTTAACCTCCTGCTCTCAATACCAGTCTGACTTCTTCTGTCCTGCGCACTGCTGCAATCACCTTCATTTCCTGTTGGATTGTCAGCGAGTTGAGCATGTGCAGTAACATAAATTGGATAAAAGCAAATTCAACAGGAAACAGAAAGTAAAGTGGATCACAGAGCTGGGCAGATCAGAAGAGGTTGGCCACAGTATTAGGAACAGGAGGGAGGACCAGAGCATAAAACATCTACCGGTAATTATTTTCCCCTCCCCCTTTAAAACCACCCCTAGTAGTAATGAGCTTTAGTTCTCATTTAAAGCTGCCCGCTTATGTTACTGATGATTCACATAATACATTTTCTGTATAATATTATGGTCCAAATGCAAAAGAAAACCAAAAATAATAATGGAAAGAATGATCAATGTCGCTGTGCCATACAGAGATATTATTTATGTTTGGATACAAGGCGCATTTATTCAGAGTAATCTAAATTTGATGTGAATTTGTTCCCCCCCCCCCAAAAAAAAAAGAAACCACCTTTGCGATATCCGATATTTAGAAAGTGGATTTGTTCAATGCGGTGAAATTGCGCCTAATAAACCACATTTCACTAACGGACCAAGTAAGTGCATTTTTCCAATCTCCTAAATCTATTTGGCGTCCTGGGATAGCGGCGCACAGGTGTTAGGACGCAGTATCTCAAACTAGCAACAGACATTACTCAAACACTGAAAACCAGCAGCAAACTGGTTAAAACCAAAAACCGAACCAGCAACAAAGTAAACAAACAGCTGAAACCAGGAATATTCTAATGAAAAAAGTACTTCTCCCAATGGTGAATTGACTAAACATTGCACTAAAACCTATGTGCATATTTTCATAGGTCCCTATAGGACTGCGGTATACTGGAAAAATTCCCTGTGGGGCCCATAGCACACCTGGGAAGTGGGTGATGTCACATGTCATGTGACATTGGCTGGCGAGAGTGGGGCCTCATGGTGGGCACTAGTCAGCTTAGCTCTTATCCTTTCATATGCTGCATACATACGCTGTATGATTTTGGATAACCATAGCTTGAAATACTCAATCATGCTTCACAATTGTCTATTCCATAGATAACTAATCTGCATCTCAACAGCTACCCCAATACAATAACAAACCTAGCTTATCAGGGGATTCTGGGAGTTGTATTACAATACTTTTACTCTATAATCCCCCTTTCATGCAGTCTACTGGCTATATGGAATTGAGCATGCGGATGTATTTTTTTTTTAGAATGGAAATGGGGGGCTGACTTTGAGAGACAATGGGAAGGTTACTCATGAACAGGGGCAATTATTTACAGATGTCTACTAACCCAAAGCAACCAATCAGAATTCTTCTTTCAGAATTCTAGCTCCTCTATTCCAGTGAATGCTAACAGCTGATTGGTTGCTATGGGTTATTAGACCTCTAGAAAGATCAACCCTGTTGATGAATTCCCATGATTATATGGTATACCCTCTGTAAGAGGCTAAGAGTATTTGCCTGGATTGGATACAAACGCGTAATTCTTTTCTCTTACAGAATGTCCCCAGGACTCCAGTATCGCACATAAAGGCCGAACCAGGCATCCCACATGGCTTCATAACTGTACCAACAGGTGGGCTAGGAGCCTCCAACTTCTCTAAATGCTAAATACACTTTAACCAAGGGGCAAACTCCTCTTTAATGCTTTATTTTCCTGTTATTTTCTAAATATTTCTTCCTCTATTAGATGTGTTAGGAATGATGCCTCTGACTCCGCCCAGTAGTCACAGCAGTGACAGCGATGGTTCACAGAGTCCCCGTTCTCTTCCACCCCCGAGTCCGGCTCGACCTGCACCTCGATCCTCTCATGCTATATCTTCCTCCCCACTGCTTACTGCTCCACATGTAAGTATTTTATGTCTGTGCCAGACACAGCGCTAAACATGGCGGTCAAGCCTGTGACATGGGACAGGTGGGAAAATTTAGAGTTTTTGACATTTTCTCCTGTTTTGGGTGATTTTTTTCTTCTTCGGGTGAAAATGAATTACGATAACCTACAAATTATCCCTGGGTTACTTTCTTCACCAGTTTTACAATTCCCTGACCAGCGGCCATTTTTGAGCTGCTGGAAAGAGACCTTGGACTTGGGCAAATTCTCAACTCAAAATTGAAGCAACTGTTTGTATCTTTGTTCCTTGTGGCCTCCTACTTATTTTTTTTTCTGGGTTCTTAGAAACTTCAAGGCACATCAGGGCCTTTAATGTTGACGGAGGAAGAGAGACGGACCTTGGTGGCTGAAGGATACCCCATCCCGACTAAACTTCCCCTTACAAAGACGGAAGAAAAGGCTCTGAAAAGAGTGCGCAGGAAGATCAAGAACAAGGTGAGGAGAAGTGGAGAGAACCAAGATGGAGAGAAGTTAAGGGAAATAAATGAATGTTGAATGGGATTCTGGGAGAGTAGACGTTGGCTATGGGCTTGCGAAAAAACTTTCTTCGAAACCTCTCTTTTTTTTTTTCAACACCCAGATTTCAGCCCAGGAAAGCCGAAGGAAAAAGAAAGAATATGTGGAATGTCTGGAAAAAAAGTAAGTTGACAAATGAGTGGATTATTCTTACATAGGGTAAAATGTGTCAAGATAATCTTCTGTCACTTGGTAGATGTATAGATGCCTGTAGATAAACACAACTCAAGGGAATGGGTCTTTGCTAGATGTCTGAGCCCATGGCTGTAATTCTGTCCAGAGAAGGTCACCACCATTTAAGTCTCTGAGCAGCAGACCTCCTTGATCCAGGTTTCCTTAAACAACATACAGGGGAATTCATCAACAGGGACAATCATTTACAGGTCATTGCTAGAGGTTACTAGACCTCTGCAGATTATAAGACACGGTGCTGTGTCCCCCTACCATGTAAGATAAAAGATATTTATCCCAAGAATGCTTGTATTTGTTTTATCCAGCATTTGGTCTAAGGATGCAAGTTGTCCATCCCTGCCCCAATTATATACAAAACAAAATGCAAACCCAGTGAGATATCTCAAGGGGTGGAGGGTTGCCTACCTCTTATTTAGGGAATCACATGCTTTCAGTATTAGGAACATGTGTTTATGTAGGATTTGCCAAAGCTCAAAGAAACTTGAAAGAGAGCTTCAGTTTTGATAGCAAGTAAACTGCAAATCTAAATTGAACAAAATGTTTTGTAAGTGATATATTGTCTTAACGATGCCATTTTTCAGGGAGGGGAGTTACTTGCCCTTTGTTTGTATTGCTCTCTTTTAATTTTTTTTTCCTGCCAAATCTGATTTTTTTTAATGAGTTTGGAGGAGAATAATATTCCAATGGTAAAGTATTCAGTCCCCCCCCCCCCCCAAGCCAGTCCTTGGCTTGAAAATACTGGTCTTACTCACAGTTGCTCTCCACTTGTGTAGGTATTTCAAAGTCCTGGATTTGTAATTAGCGCAAAAATGTCTAACATAAATACCAAGCAGTAAATGCAGGAGATCTGTCAATCAATAAGGATGTGGGGTTAATTCCATGGCAATATATAATCTGAAAGGGAGAATTGGAACGCTAATCGTAACGTTCTATTGTTCACTCCTTCCAGAGTGGAATCATTCACATCACAGAATAGCGAGTTATGGAAAAAGGTAGAAACCCTGGAGACTGCCAACAGGTGAGTTTTAGCAAATTAACTAGAAATTAGTGTGTTTGTTTTTGTTATTGTTAATCCTAATGAAATTTAAGGGGATGCGACTGCTCTCTGTCTATCACTGTAGGTACAGTGGGGAAAAAAAGTATTTAGTCAGTCACCAATAGTGCAAGTTCCACCA